>APFE031190718.1:11902-80913 GCA_000404065.3 Pinus taeda | reverse complement strand
CCACAGATTAGAAATCACATGTACATAAAGTAAAGTGCAAATAGAACATTAAACGATTGACAGAAAATAAGCGAAGACAAGAGACACAAGATGTGGCGGCTAGCCAGGGACAAACCCCACAATGTGTGGGGAAACCCTTTGATCAGATCTTCTTTTATCTTCAATAATTCAGCAAAGAGAAATAGTACAATAAATCTGATTTATATCAACAGTAGCAAACCCTAGATCAACAGCATCAACATTAACGGCTTCATCATCAAACTAGGGTAGACGATATCTCACAAACCGACCGTCGGATCGGCATGATTCCACCACCAAAAGTTGCAGCTTTCAGAGGAGGTTCAGATGAACCTACAGTGCAATTCAGGTGAGGAGATCTTCTAGTCCACGCAAGTCAATCTTTACTTCTGCAGTTGCAACTTCAGTTTCGGCAGCTTCCAGCTTCACATGTGTGAGAGAGACCCTTTTCTGCGTGGTAGAGAAGAGACTCTTTTCTACGTAGTAGAGAGAGAGAGATGTGATGAGATGAGTGAGTCCAAATGAGGAAAAGTCCTCATGTATTTATACACAACATTGGTGTTTGAATAGATGCGACTGTTGGGCTTTTGAGCCTACATGAATTGTAGGCCGGCTTGATAATAATTCCATAATCAAAAGAAATTCATATCTCCATGAACACTTATCAGAATCGAATGATCTTTATATCAATATTACACCTCTCGACGAAAGGAATCTAATAAAAATATTATCAGCCATGAATAAGATGACCCACATGAATTTTTTCCCTGGTTGCCAATTTTAACAACAAATCTTTTGATGCACTTAAACACGCATTGACCCATGCACCATTATTGCATCCTCCCAATTACAACCAAGGTTACTTTTTCTACCTTGCCGCTTCTCATTCCACCATCAGGATGGTTTTAGTCTAGGAAGTTGAATTTAACAATGAACATATGATTTACTATCTTAGTCGAACTCTAAATCCGACTAAGCTTAAATATTCACATGTGGAGAAATTCGCATTGGCAGTTGTTCAAGCTGTCCAAAGATTTCGTCACTACATCTTATTACGCAAAACCACGGTAATTTCTGACTGTAATCCTATGATGTATATCTTGACCAAATAATTGTTAGGGGGAAAGTATTCCAAATGGATAGTTATCCTGCAAGAATTTGACTTGGAATTTGAAAAATCCAAGGCAAAGAAATCTTTGGTTTTTGCGGAACTGATGTGTGATTTCCCGCGTACTAATACTGAAACTGTGGCGGAAGAGCCCATTGCGGTTGCAAGAATTTGACTTGGAATTTGAAAAATCCAAGGCAAAGAAATCTTTGGTTTTTGCGGAACTGATGTGTGATTTCCCGCGTACTAATACTGAAACTGTGGCGGAAAAGCCCATTGCGGATGAATCCTTGTTTCTTATCAGTACTCTTGATCCATGGTATGGAGATATTATTGTTTATCTCCAAACCCAATCTTTTCGGTCTAAAATCTTACGATCTCAGCGACGGAAAATACGTTTCCAATCCCAACAATACAATATTATTGGTGATACACTCTATCGTCGTGGGGCAGATTCTGTTTTCCGTCGTTGTCTAACTCATGAAGAAGTTGAAAAGGTTCTCAATGACTGTCACTCTGGAGCATGTGGCGGTCATATGTCTAGGTATGCCACAGCCCAAAAGATATTGTGCGCTGGTTATTTCTGGCCATCCTTATTCAAAGATTGTACCTATGCAGTCTGGACATGCCACAATTGTCAAATTTTTTATCGTAAGATGCGTGCTCCACCCGCTCCTCTCCACCCTATAATTGTTGTCGGTCCTTTCGCAAAGTTGGGAATTGACTTTATTACATGTAACCCTCACTCGGCCAGGGGGCATGCGTATATCATCCTAGCAGTAGATTATTTTACTAAGTGGGCCGAGGCGATGCCTACATTTTCGGCAGATGGCAAAACTGCTACAACTTTCGTATTCAATCATATAATTGCTAGATTCGGTGTTCCTCAAGCTATTATTACTGATCATAGAAGTCATTTTCGAAACATTGGGATGACTGAACTGACAGATCAATTTGGTCTGCGTCATGATAGTTCTACTCCATATTACCCACAGGCTAATGGTCTGGTTAAAGCTATCAATAAAGTTTTAGTCATTATGATCTAGCGAATCATTGGTATTCATAGGTCGAATTGGCATAACATGTTATTTCCAGCACTTTGGGCATATCGAACCTCAGTGAAAACATCAACTGGTTTCACTCCTTTTCAACTGGTCTACAGTTTGGAAGCAGTGTTACCCATTGAATGCGAAATTCTATCATTGCAATTAGCCATAGAATTAATCCTAGCCACTTTTGAAGAGGAGAAACGGTTTTTGTACTTAGCTCAACTAGATGAGAATCCTTTTCAACTGGTCTACAGTTTGGAAGCAGTGTTACCCATTGAATGTGAAATCCCGTCATTGCAATTAGCCATAGAATTACTCCCAGCCACTTCTGAAGAGGAGAAACGGTTTTTGTACTTAGCTCAACTAGATGAAAATCGACGCACTGCTGCATTAGCAATCGAAACTCATGCGAAAGGGATAAAAGCTTAGTACGATCGAGATGTTACACCTTGTAATTTTTCAGAAGAAGACCTAGTTTTACTATATGATCAAGCAAATGATAAGCTAGAGGCTGGAAAATTTGTACCTATGTGGCATGGTCCTTATATTGTTAAGCGAAAGTTGGCAAAAGGGGCCTATGAATTGGTAGATTTCGACGGTGTCTCTTTAGGTGAACCCAGAAATGGGCTTTACCTAAAAAGATATTATGCTTAAATTTCGGTGTGGAGACTTTTGTTAGATTAGTTTCTTTATAGCTGGTGTGTTTTAGATTAGAAAAGTGTGCCTAGTTTAGAGAGTGCTTTTATCATTGTTCCTGCTTATTTTGATTTTACTCTTAATATTGCAGATGTCGACGTCTCTTCAAACATACATTGGTTTTGCTGATGGTGCTTGTCGTAGTACACGGAACATTTCTTCCGCAACTTGGGTTCTCTATTCACCCTTTGATGAGTTAGTATCTATGCATCGGGTAAGCCTCGGTCAAACAACAAATAACATTGTATAGTGCAGTGATTGAGTTATTATCTGAATCCATCTCATTTGGGATTCAGAGTTTGATTGTTAGGTTAGATTCTGAACTCGTATTACAGCTTCACAGGGTTTATGCCATTAGAAATCCAATGTTATTAGGATTATTTTTTAGAGTTCATCTCTTGGAACGTGAATTTGATTATATTGAATATCAGCATATTCCAAGAAATTTAAATACATTAGTAGATGCAGTTGCTTCTCGTATGATAAATAGACATTTGCAATAATCAAAACAGTAAATTTAAAACATTCAATAACATGTTACACAAGATAGCTGGTAATAATGATATATCATAGCATAGAAGAAGCGTGTCAAAATATACATCGTCTTCAATCATAGGTTGAAAAACACCTTATGATCGGCAAAATCATAGTACAAAAAGGCAAAAATGTCGTGTGAGTCTACAAAAGCAATCATCCTATCCTTGGTGATGATCACGATAAGAAACCACTGCTTGGGCCACCCTACAAAGGAACCTCCTAAAAGGTCCTGGGACCCCAATCACATATCGCTGCAACCTAAGTGGGATATCATCTATACCAGTCTTTGGAATATCTGTTGTCAAACGCTCCAGAAGATTCTCCAAATCAGTCAGGATCTTTGTAGATTGGTCCTGTGGGGCTGGTACTACTGCAGCTGGGTATCTCCTCTCATAAGGCTGGAGAGCGACTGGTCGTCATGGACCCACATCTGCATTTAAAACTTTTTATTGTCAGTTTTGGACGATTTAAAAAACAAAAAAAAAGTAGTTAAAACTTAAAAAGTGTTGAAAATGATTTTACCTGAATCATCCCACTGCTCTCCTGGTGGAAGAATCATGTCTGGGTCACCGCGATAATCCATCCCGGCATATGGAAAATCCTGAATCACAACAAGTTGGTTCCTCAACCAACGAAAATACTCAGGCGGAAATCGAACAACCTTTGAACCCTCCTCAGGGTGACGGGCCATCAAAGCAACCCAACGCATTATCCTAGGCTCTCGAGAAAGACCAGCCTGAACAGAAAGCTGTTGTGGGACCTGCATAAGGACCCTCTCTAGACCAAAGCTCACAATGAGGAAACCATATCCAAAGCTTTTTAGTTGTCCGTTCTTTGCTCTGGTTAGTTGGCCATTTACATTCTCCAACACAGCCTCGCACCAGTTGAATATAGTACCTCGATAACAGTCTACCGCCATTTGCATCTGGGATCCGGTAGCTACATGCAATGCTACACTCCCGCATAGTCTAGTGACAGCAAATGCAATAACCTTAAGTTTAGGACGGCTGATAGTTTTAATATCGATTCGTTTGTCCTTTGTTTGATCATTGCAAAACTCCAATCGGAGACTAGCGACAGACTGACCACCTGGCCTAGTCCCAAAAAGTGATAATCGTTCGCCTCTCTTAGGCAAACCAGTCAAGAGATATATGTCCTTTAGCTCCATTTCGAGCCAGTGGCCACCAATCATGAAACACCGGTCCTGTATGTTCCACCTATCTACCAGCCATTGCAAGAAGCCTACTTGGGTCCTCATGCCTGGTATGGCCTAGAACTTAAACAATCTGCTTGCTTTCAATCCTGTATTGTGGGTGGATAATTTATTGCAATGCAAAAACGACATATTAGAACAATTTAGTTCGAAACTTTTTGGGCGGAAATAGAGAAATTTGAATTTTTAAAATCCATTTCGCGGGGTCTGCACCCGCTGGTTACAAACAACGCATAGGTCCGAACACATCGTAAGCAATAGGTGTGGGCCCACGACATTTTTCTTTGTAGAAAAAAGTTGGGGTCCGCAGGGGCCGCGTGTTGCACCTGCGGACCCCTGCGAGCGATTTCCTAAACCAATTCCTCCTCTAAAAAATCAAAATTAAAGCCTAAAAATGAAATGTAAACGATTGAAATGCAACATAATGATGATGTGGATTACCTGGAGCTGACAGTTTTCGATTCCAACGAACGGATTTTCCGCAATCTTCACAGGAAGTTTCTTACCCAAAAGTTCTCACTTCTCACTCTGAAATCAAAATGGTAAAAATGAATTTACAAAAGCCCTTTTTATAAGATTTTTTTGAATAAATGAATTTTTAATTTATTTATTTTTCACTTTAAAAAGATAACTTTTTAATACATTTTTATTTATCTTAAACATGTATGAGTAATGTTTTGAGTTTTTGTGCAGAATGTTGGATTTTTCGAGGAAAATTGATAATTTTTCAAAAAAGAGTACTTTTCTTACTTTTTCGGACTCTTCCAAAAATTTACGAAAAAACGAAACATTGGAGTCCTTTTTAAGCTCTTTTTTGAGTTGTAAAATATGAAAAGATTGTTGAATTTTTCCCTTTTTAACTCGTTAAATGGAATTAAAAGGGCGGTCCACTTACAGCTCTTTTCTGACCATATAAACATGAAAAGATTGCCGGATTTTTGTTGTTTCAAGTTCGATATTGGTTATAAAACGTGTCTTCGATCGCTTTTTAACTTTTTCAGATCGAAGCCACTAATTATGAAAAGTACTCATTGATCGTAATGGTCAAGCAGTTCTCTCAAGTATTATTTTATACTTTTTCAGGCTTGAGGGACACAAATTTACGAAAAAGGACACCCATGGAGTTTTCTTGAGTTTTTCTTCTGCCTCCCTAAAATTGAAAAACACCGAGTTTTCCTATACTGGACTCGTTAAAATTTAACAGTAAAGGACCTATTCAATTTTAAACAAGAACGAACCACTCTTTCTTAGGGTTCGAATTTTAAACTAAGTTGGACTCATCCGAAGGATGAGTTTACAAACAAGCAAATGTTATCTAAATCTTCCTCAAGCTTGTCAAAAATAAAGAGGTACTTGCCAGAAATGGTAGGGGAAAAGAGAGAAAAATGAACCTGTTTGTTACAATTTGTATTTTAGAAAAGCAGTTAACCACTCTTGAACACGACACTTTGTTCACTTGGGTTGGGAAATCCTTTTCCTAACAGTTAATCAAACCATATTGAAAGTCTTCAGCCGGTTTCTAGGTATTAGCATTGGGTCAATTGTCACCAAACCATCTGCAGTGTCGTTATGTATTCAAGAGGTCAGTTCAAACAAACCATTCATTTGCAAAATATCTGTCATCCATTTTGATCATCCCTGAGTCAATCCTTGCCAATATGTTTCTTCAAAACTTGATCTATGATTTCGTGTTGTGGGCTTGCCTACGAGAGATCGCTTTCTATCGACTTCAACTCATTATCTAGAAAAATGATCTAGGAATCGTCAGTACCTTGGAATCTGCATGCCCTAATGGCAGGTTTCTCACCTTCGACGATAGGTTGCATCGTTGACCTTCGACCAAAGGATTCTATGACATGTTCGACATCAGCTCATTTATTCGCATCTCATGGATTGTACTGAGTACTTTGAGAACCATTGACATTACTGGTGGTTTCTCTCACACTTTTTAACAGTGCACATCATTGACTGGTAATCAAGTGGTTTCTACCATGTTTGACTTCGACACATTCATTCACATGGATAAAATCGTACTAGTTCGGGAAGCAGAAATCAAGACCCTGGATCTAGTTTCTACCATCCAGGCTGCGAGGAATTTTGTTATTCATTATACAGTGGACTATTCATAAACAGATCGTTGTGCCCATACTGTGTCTACAATGTCTATACTCTTGATGTATTACAAAATCATTCCTGTATCAGAACAAGTTTAGTCAGTTTTCTAGTCAGTGTTAATCTGAGTATGGGAATGCCTACCTCAACGATGATATGTTCACATATATATATTTTGCATTGAATGTTTTTACAGGTTCCGAATGGGGTGTCCACAAGATGATCTTTGAAATGATAAAGTACTTCACTCTTCATAGATGACAAACTCTATCTTCATCTATTACAGACTTCGCACTTTAGGGAGCAATCTGTTGCACAAAAAATTGTCACCTTAACATTCTGCAATATGTGTGAGTCCATTACCACTCATACTTTCCTCCTTTGCAAGTCTTAAGCCTCAGTACCTCATGTCAAGCCTTGAAAACAAGAGAAAGCCCTCAAAAGTCTCTAAAACTCTGGTTCCGCACTCTCTTTGCATTACCTGCGGTCCCGCACCTAATGGTCATGGCTCCTGCGCACCTGACCGCTTTGTCTCTGTGTTATGGGTGCGGACCCCTGTAAAAGTTAAAAAAGGCGCAAATATATTCTTAAAAACTCACTTTGAGTCATTTCTAAAAGCTTCTAGAAGGAATCTTGAGGTGGCCAGTTCGCTCCCTTAAGGTTCATGCATCCCATACCTTAAGGAGCTAACCCCTTGATGTGAGGAGCTTATCCCTTTGAAGAAGGACTCTATCCCTTCATAGGTGGACCTGTAACCTCCTTCCTCTGCACTATAAAATGAAGCATTGGGCTGGTTACTTGAGAGGTTGAAAGCTAAATATTTTTGAGGTGAAATGTTGTTGGAACTCAGTCTTCTTAGTTGAGTTCTTATGAGGGGAGATTACATACCTCTAAGATCTCATTTGAAAAAGTGCAAGGCTTGTCAAAGTAAAGGAAATTCCTATTTCGGACCCTGGGAAGAGCTTGTTCAACATCAAGGCTGAAAAGGTTGTAAGGTTATTCTATTTCAAAGTTAATACAAATAAGTTTGTTTTTTTCAATAAGCTGTTATTTTATGGTTTATTTTATGGCCATAATGGACATGATTTATGATATTAGCTATGCAGGTGCTATTTGATGTTTGCTTGTTTGTGATTGCAGGTTCTCAAAAAGAAACCCTTTCAGACGGTTGAAGGCTGGTTGCTCCAAACTAGCATTGGACTTAAGTTAGGGTCTTAACACCTCTATAGTTTTTATTTATGAATTGTATATGTTTAGAGAAAGATAGATTTGTTTGTCTGCTTGTTGTTAGACTATCTTTTGATACTAGGGAGATCGGCCTTGTCCGCAAGATCGATTTATCCGGCCAACAGAATGATCATCAATAAAGGTGATGAAATATTCAGCATTGCTGAGAGCTCTAGTGGACATCGGGCCACAAATATCTGAGTATATACTTCCTAACACGCCATCAGCTCTGCGGTCACTTCTTGGAAATGTCGCCTTAGCATTATTCCCAAGTACACATCATCGTGTTCAATGCCAAGTTTAGGAACCCCTGTTACGGTTTCTTTGAGCATCCTAAGTGCTCCATGGTGTAGATGTCCCATTCTCCTGTGCCATAACTCATTCAACTCCTTCCCACTGCCACTGTCACTGCCTATTAGTCCCATTGGAGAATCGATTTGTAACCGATATAACCTGTTACTTCGAACTCCAATCTGTCTCACCTTTTTCCAGCTTGGGTGTTTGACATACATTTTCTTCCCCACGAAGTGAATATCATACCCCTTATCCTGTAACTGGGATACTGAAATCAGGTTCATAACCAATCCGGGCACATGCAATACATCTATAGCATTGGTGCTTGCTCCTGACTCCCCCTCAAAATCTATGGTACCTCTCCCTATTGGAGTACATTTCATTTTGTTTCTCATAGTAATCTAGAAGTCCATCTACTCCTCTTTGTAGCTAGAGAAATATTCTCTAACCCCTGTCATGTGAACCAATGCTCCACTATCTATAATACCAGACTCCCTATGAAGTTGATCCTGCTAAGAAAGCGAATTCGTCTTCCAATCTGGAAGACAAATCTGAAATCTCCTGAATGTTATTTTTGTCCATGGCTATAGTAGAAAAAATTTAGTGTTATTCCTCATTTCCACCCGACGCGAATTCTGCTTTTACTTCCTTCTCTAAGGTAGGCTTTCTCAGTTCATTAAAAATGAGTGTGTTTGATCCTCCAAGACCATTCAGGATAGTTCTCCTTCTGTTGAGAACCACTCCCACAATAAATATCAATGAGTGCATTTGTTGCCAATATATATACTTTGCTACCAATATATAAAATTTGAACTCCTAGGATTAAAAAAAACAAGTCTAGTGTAAGATAAAAAGAAATTCAGTCTGATGTATTAAAACAGGGGTATTATTTAGGGGAGGTGGTATATGGGGGAGGGAGTATTTAGGGAGGCTTCATATGACAGCATTCACATGGGGGAGGGTGTATATGGAAACGTTCATATGAGGGAGTATTCAAGTGATGTCGGCCCAGTTTTTAATACAATGACGAGTGGAGTACAAAGGGTCGACTATGTAGGAGGGAGATAGGGTTGTTTTGGTCAAGGACCGAGGGTCGAGCATCGCAGTGTGGAGGGTCGAGGGTCTTAAGCTTAGCGCATAGCATTTCACTGTGGCATGGGTTTCGAGAATCATGCGGTGCTAAATCAACATCTTGAATTTCAACTGTGGGAGGAGCAGCGATGGTATTACCAATAGCTTTAGCAGTGGTGAAAAAAACGAAGATGGGGCATCTAAACAATATTACCAATAGCTTTAGTAGTGGCAGATAAAAAAGACGGGGCATCTAAACAAGCATTTGGAGAAGACGAAAGAAGGGTATTGTCCTCCAGAAAAAAGAAACTCCAACGGCTGCTTTTCTTTTCCATGTCACATCATAGAAAACTTGCAACCTCACTGAGTGGTGGCAGAAATGAAATTTGAAAACTTGCGAACCTAAATGGGGTACTGTTTAAGAAACAACATCGATTCTGGCCCAACAAACTACAACATGTATGAAATGATTCAAATTTCATTTAGGACCAACACACAAATAATTCTAGCAGAGGACACAATTGCGACCTTCGCATTATACAATTCAACGCACAACTACAACACATTAAAAATACCAAGTAATACCACAAAAGAATACCAAGAAGGCCAAGGGAGTTGACTGTGCAACAGAGGGCCGAGCCAAGTGGGTCTTGGGACCTATGGGTCGACTATGCAACGAAGGAAGGCCAGCGGAATGGTATGCATGACCGTGGTATGCGTTACATCTTATGCTTGACTGTAGCACAATAATACTGCAACAAAACCTCCACCAACCTCCAACAGAGGGACAAAGTATGGTAGAGAAATATGACAGGAGTTACACTGCAGAAAACTAATTTCAGACCTGTGCTCTGATACCATGTCAAGCCAAGAAGTAACTCCTCAAATCAATTGTGTTTATTCAATAAGATTACTCATGGTTATATACATGAGGGAGTGACACTTGGGTTTCACTTCTCGATGACTCTTCATTTTCCATTATTTACTATTTACATTATTTACAAGTGTTCACCCAATCCCCATGATTAGGTGTCAACAAGGAAAAGGGAGGGCTTGGAAAGGCCCTTTAGGCCTGTGCAGCATAAGGAGGCAAATAAGGGTTGTAGCCAACTTGGGAACTAGACGGCAGGGGTAGAAGAACCCACGGCTAGGGCTAGGGGCCCAAAATATCTCACAAAAATTTTAACAAAAAATTTCTTCCAACTTCAAATCTTCAATTTGGTCAATTTTCACTGAATAATCCTTCACTACTAACCCTGCAAACAAAATTGAGATTAAATCTTGCCCTCCAGGGCCTAGATCTACCTCAAAACCCAACACTTCTTCTTGAATAGACTTAGATTTTCACCTGCAAAAGTAAAAATTGAAATACTCAAAACCCCACTATATACAAAATTTGAAAATAAATCCCAAAACCCTAGCTACACATAAGGGTTAGAATATAAAATTATCTACAAAATGTTATTTTACAATATTCATAATGATTTATGGCTCTTAAAAGCAGATCTATACTTTAAATGCACAATAGATTGAAATAGATGAGTAAAATAGTTTTAATGGTTAAGAAATGACCCAGATCTCTGTGTTGTCGCACAGATTGTCACGACAATGCTCAAACCGGGGGTTGTCACCCTGATCCCCAATCTCTCTGTTTAAGCCTGTCTCCCGCGGCTAAGGGGGGTAGACCCTATGGGACAATGGATGACCAACTGTGGACCAGTTGGGTGGGAACACGAGGGGAAACAAGCACTTAATTGATTTTATTAAGTTAATAGACCAGTGCCTTATGGAGTTAATGATTAAATGATTATTTATTAAATGTTGCAGAAGTATAAACCATGTAAAACAATCATTTATCATCAAATAACCCAAACGATGCAAGATATTCGATAAACGCACAATGCGTTAACAATGCTCCAGCAATTAAACTTCAAGAAAAATCAAATGCTTTAAATGATCATAAAATTTAAATGCTGACCAGTTACCACTTTCACATAACTAACTTTTAAATAAACATTTAAGTGCATTTAGCTATAGAAAAATGGAACATAAATACCACAAAAAGACACCAAAATGATTTTCCAATTTTTAACTAAGCAAAAAATTAAAATCCTAAATTAAAATCCTTAAATTAAAATCTAATCAAAACCATGAAATATTTTTTATAAAATTTTAAGTCTAAAAATAAAACAAAACGAAAATCCTATTAAACTTAAACTAAATTAAAATCTTTTAAAAAAAAAAAAAGAACTTTAGATGCCCTTTATATATATTATATTTTATATTATTTTAAAATTCAAAAAAATTAAACAAAGTTAATCTAAATTATAGAAACTTAATCTAAAAAAACTAAAAAAAAAATTTATAATGCTAACCAAATTAAAACTACTCTAATCTAAACTAGAGTAAAGGAAAAAATGAAAAAATGAACCATTTTTTTTTTTTATTTTTTAACATTTATGATTTTTTTTTTTTTTTTTTTTATATAAAACAAAACTAAATTTTAAAAAAGTAATTGAACTTTAAAATTCTAAACTAAACTCAACTTAATGAAAAAGAAAATAACTAAAACTAAAAAACTAACTACAAAAAATAAAAATCAGAATATTAAACTATTCTAATCAAATTTTAATTTTAACACCAAACTAAAAACACTTCAACAAAAAAAAATCTTTTATGCCTTTTTAATTTTTTAATTTTATTTATTTTTATAAATTTTTTTTTATTTGATTTTTATAAAATGAAATCAAAAACTAAGTCTAAAAAAGGAAACGAAACTTTAGATTTCTGAACTATATAAAAGGAGGAATCAATTTTAATTAAAATCTATATGGAAAACAAACCTAAATTCTAAATGAACTCTAATCAGAAATAAAAATCAAATCTGAAATCTAAACTATACACAAATTAAAATGCCCATTCCTAAAACATATAAGAAAAATAAACTGAGCACATAAAATTATTTTGAGTGTACAACTTTCAAAATTGTGCTTGCAGGGATATGCGAGGAGTTGAAACTTTGCTTGACGGAAAGGGTTGAGGAGCGAAGGGAGCAGCAAATAGCCAGCGTGGAGCTTGGGTCTGCCAATGTGAGGGAGGAGTTGAGCTGAGGATGGCAGCAGTGCAGGCGAGTTTTGGAAGTCGAAGGATTATGCAGCGTGGGATGGTAGAAACACTTGTTGCGGATAAGGTGAAGGAGTGACAGCATGGAGCAGCCAACGCAGGGAGCCACGGTTTTTATATTTTTGTTTGCAGATGGAGAGGTAGCAAGCAGCACGATAGCAGATCTGGAGCAAGGAATGGAACAGAAAATTCTACCCAAGGACAGCAGTGTGGAAGATTTTTCAACCTGCAAGTTTGCTGGAGGATTGATTGGCAGATTGGACGTAGAATGGGACTGCGTGGGCAGCAATGGAGAAACGCAGATAGATTTGTTGAGGAGAGCTGAAGGGTAAATGGCCAGCATGGAGATGATTGTCAGGTTTGGACGCAAGAAATGGAGCAAGGTTGTTGCGTGGATCAGGGGGAGAGGCAGCATAGAGCTGCAATGAAGCTGGGCAGAGGCAGCGTAGAGTTGCAATGAAGCTAGGTAGCGTGTGAGGATGCATGGGCAGATTGTTGAAGGAATGAGATTGCATGGAGAAAAAATGCACGGAGGTGAAACAGCAATCACCCAACTTGTCTTCAAAAAAAATTCGAAAAAAATTTCTATGAAATGAAATCCCAGGATGCCACAATGTAAAAAAAAAAAAAAATTGAAAATTTCTGTCAAAATGAAATCCCAGGCAGCAAACAGATAGCCTAGGCAAAACCCTCGAATTTCTTCAGAAAACCTGAAAATCCTTTTGAAGAATATCCCTGCAAAAATAATGTTGAGGCTAGATCTTACCCTCCAGGGCCTAGATCTGGCTTCAAACAAAAATCTCCTCTTCAGTCCTGTAACCTGCAATAGCAAAACACAAAACACCCAAAAGTAAAATGTCCAACAAAACTGAAAACCCTAAAACCAGCTAAAAAAATTTACAATATTTACAGATTTTCGACTCTTAAGCAGCTAGATTTGTCAACAATCCACAGTAATATTTTCAAGATTTAATGTGAAATGCTTCAGAAAACCCTTCATGCATTCATAAAAAAAATTTCAAATGACAAGCCCGGGATCAAGAACTGGCTGAGCTCTTTCAGAAAATGCAATCTGGGAGTTGGCTGGTTCAGCCAAGAACTTCCCTGAATGCCCGGTGATCTAAAAAAAAAGGGATTTCCTACACAGCTTAAAATCAACCATTAACATAGAGGGAGAAAACAATAGAGAAATCCAGATCAAATGGAGATACCTACCATTATATTTCAAAATCTAAACTATCATTCAAACCCCAGAGATCAGACAAGATACATGTGCCTAGATCAATCTTCATTAAGCTATCATCAATGGCTGAAAATAAAATTATGCAGAAAAATAAAACAGTCTTACAGCATTTCCAGAAGAGTAACACTAGCAATATTTTCAACCCCAAAGTCTTTCTTTATTGCACAAAAAATGACTACAAGAGAGCTTTCTTTAGCACCAGACTCTTAGATTCAATCTGATCTCAAATGATCCCTCACACCCTATTTAAAGGAAAATTTCCCAACGGCTAGTTCGAGTAATCCATGCCAAAATGATTTCGACCGTCGATGAGGATCAAAATCCCTTTTAATCTCATCCGTAGAATTTTTAAATGCATTTTAATATATTAAAATTAAACTGCTTATTTTCTCAAAACTTAGATTTATATTATTTTTTTTATTATTTTTATTTTTTTTTTTATTTATTTTAATTTTATTTCATTTTTTATTTTTTTAATTATATTTTAATTATATTATTTTTATTTACTTTTATCTATTCTTAATTTTTTTTTTATTATTATTATTTTTTATATTTTTTATTTTTAATTTTATTTATTTTTTTAATTTTTATATTTTCATTTTTCATTTTTGGATCTTCGAACTTAGCCTTTGGAAAAATCACCTAAGACCCAGGACTTATGAGGGGGTTAAAACATTTTCTTACCCTCAAGACACTTTACATCATGACTTTTACAATTTTACATCTCAAGGGGGAAAACCCATTTGACATGGACCCTCATAGACCACCCAATTCTGCGACCAAATATAATCTAGCAAGTCAACACACTAGGATTCCCATAAAATTCTAATGACAAAATCCATTCCAGCTTTGGGGTTAGGCTAAAGGAAAACTCTGTCGATCATGGATCGGTGAGACAAAAAACCTTCCAGAATGTAGATTATCACCACAAATTAGGTCCACCTAGGCAATTTAGATACATGACTCAAATCCGTTAAGATTATTTACAATTTATACATGCAAACTGGGTTTACAACATAACATGATCAGGTCGACAATGACTGTCGAATGGCACGAACATGTCAATTAAGAGCTATCCCTTTTGCGAAAAAAGGGGGTGTACTGCTATGGGTAGTTGACACGTAGTGGTCAACACTCTGCAAAACCAATTGTCAAACAAGACCTGAAATTTAACACAATGGGATTTGAAGCTTTCTTATTTTGGGAGTTGGTTGGTCCAACCGAAGACTTCCCTTCACGCCCAACATCACAATTAAGACCAAGTTATTAGATCAATCGGGGCTGGATAAACACCATAACCCTCAAGATCTAGAAATACCTGCTAGATAAATCAAGTTATAATGCTTGTCTAAACCCAATGACTAATGCAAGATACCTATGAAAATAGTTAATCCACTCAATGGCTAAAGAAAACATAACTCATAAAATATAATTCAAAACAAAATTAAGAACATGATTCAAAAATTACCACAATAAGAATAAGAGAAATAGCACCATGAATAAACCCCAAAGTTTTTTTTATTATTTCTAGAAAAAAATATTAAAGCAGAGATTGACTCAGAGCTTCTTCGAAATTTTTCAATAACTTGAGAAGAAAATGCTTTCTAATTTATAGATAAATCCTCCAAGTGAAAAATAACAGCTAGTTGGCTTGATCCCCATGAAAATGATCTCAGTTGTAAATAAATATTTGATCATCGTTTAGTCTCCATTGTCAAAAATCTTTATTTTTAAGGAATTTTCGAATTTGTCATAAAAACCATTTTTTATTAGCTCAAAAATAATTATTTTGAGCTAATTTCCTCAAAATTTTGACTTTGACTTAACCACAAAGGCTCAAAGGTCCAATTTTTCTTGAAATTTCCAATATTCCCTTGGTGGGGGACCTCTAGAAATTAATTTCTTTAAG
Organism: Pinus taeda; assembly: GCA_000404065.3. Lineage (NCBI taxonomy): Eukaryota > Viridiplantae > Streptophyta > Pinopsida > Pinales > Pinaceae > Pinus > Pinus taeda. The sequence continues at coordinate 65,313 of APFE031190718.1, read as the reverse complement.
ACCCACGAGTTTTTCCACTTGGAGAATTTAATTTCTCTAAGACTTTTAATTTGACTCAAATTAATTAAATTTATGGCTCGGGATTTTAATTTATTTTGCCAAAAAATTTAATTAATTGACACTTGAGGGGACTAATTATTTTTTCCACCCTCTAATACTTAGCCATGGTGTCTAAATATAAGGGACCATGCACCAAAATATTTTTTACATAATATAATTACATTTCAACCCTCAAAGGAGAGAACACCCATTCATTATAGACCCTCAATTTATTATCCAATTCTGCGATTCAATATAATCTAGTAGACAAAGTGATTTGTAATAAAATAATTTAGCCAATTAGCTTAAATTATTCTCAAATCACTTTTACAAAAAACTCTGCTAAAACACTAAGACTCACATAAGACCTTGACGATGAATTCCACCCTATCTCTAGGGTGAGGCTAGAGGAAACTTTGTTGATCATCCATGTTTAGAAACACAAATAAATCAGTGAGACGAAAAACCTTCTAGGATGAAATTCATTGCCAAGATAATAGGCTTACCTCGGTTGTTACATACATACACGGTCTTACTGGCATCATTTACATTAACATTTTGCAGAATAGGTTTACAACTCTAACAAACTGATGACAATGAATCCAAGATGGTCTGAATGCTTGAACATGATGGAATCCTTTTACAAAAAAGTGTACTGCTATAGGGTAGTTGACACAAAATGGTCAATAGGGGACAAATGCAATCACTCTAGAATACCCCACATATGTTCTAAATTGCTTAAGGGACTTGACTAAGGTATAAGCATGTTTCTCCATGGTGATATATTTTAGCTCAGACCCTTGAAGAAATCCACTCAGAAAAGAAATAGGCTTCTCATACCCCTCTTTATTCTTTTGAAGTAGCACCCCTGCAATAGTGTCCTCAAATGCAAAAGATAAAATCAAAAACTCCTTAGAATAATCGGGGCTAACAAGAACAGGTGCTTTAGCAATGGAATCCTTAATTTCCTAAAAAGCCTTTCTTCCCTCATTTCCCCAAACAAACATAGCGTCCTTCTTTAAAAGGGATTGAATAGGTTTAGCTATTTCAGCATAATTTGGCAGTGTAGATAATATCGGCGAAATATTGCCGAATAGTGTAAATGGTAGAAACAGAAATGAAGAAAAAAAACCAATTGTTCCTTTTTGTAGCCGTAGCAAAACACGCTCGGCGATATTTTATGTCGTCGCGCGATATTTCGGCAAAATATTGCGATATTTTCGGCGAGCCGAAAATATCGCAATATTTTGCCGAAATATCGCGCGACGACATAAAATATCGCCGAGCGTGTTTTGCTACGGCTACAAAAAGGAACAATTGGTTTTTTTTCTTCATTTCTGTTTCTGAGTGTTGGAGAAGGAAGGGAAAGAGTTTTGTAGTGCTTGTCAAGGAGGGTTTGAGGATCAAACCACGATTATCACCACCAATTAAGATTTTTTTGTGGATCAAAGATTGAAGAATAGTGAGACAAACTTCATTTCTTCCATTAATAGGTATGTTCTTAAAAACCCCTATGTTAATGATTTTTTCATAGATTTAGGGTTATGCTTGCCTTCCTCTTTGCCTACCAACATTTTGTTTCTTTGTTTTTTTCCATTTGCTATGATTTTCATGTCCATGAACCAATGCAAGGGTTTTCTCCATATTTGGACAGCAAGCTTCATTTTTTTTTCAACTTTCTTATGCACCCTCTTATTGCCATTTTTCATTCACATTGCAAAATGCAAATAATGTAGTAATTTTTTTTGAATGAAGTGGTTATTACTTATTATTTTTTCATTTTGTGTTGGGGGGTTTAATGCCAATTTTTTGTTTTTTTGTGCCCTAGGTTTGAATTAGTTCACTACAAATGTCAAATATGCCAAAAGCCTTGGACCCATTTTGGGAGTATGGGGAGGCTATTGGTGGGGAAAATCAAAGCATATATGTCATGCAATTTGTGTGGGACCAAGATGTCAGGCGGGGTTACACGATTGCAATACCATCTGGTTAGACTCTCTACATATGATGTAGATGTAATGCCTTGTATGGTTTCTAACTTTCTAGTGTAGAGGTTACACAAAAAGGTCGTGAAGCAATTGCTGAACAAGACAGAAAGAAAGCTGCTAGGGAGAGGCCAATGGTCTCAGATAGATAGCTGCTAGTTTTATTTGTTTTGCTACTTTTGCTACATATAAGTTTATAACACATGATGATGAAATACTTTTAAAGTTTTATATATGTGAACTTATTTTGTTTGAGTCCTTGATTGGACAATTATCACTATCAAGGATTAGCAGGATATGTGATGTTATTTTGTTTGAGTCCTTGATTGGACAATTATCAGGGATCAGCAGGATTTGGTATCGCCTTTGAAGTTTGATGTATCATTTCTATTTGACATCATATATATCAGTGCCTTCTTCATATTTATGTGCCAATGTGCTTAGTTCATGTTGTTATTGCTATATATGTTTAGAAATCTGAAAAAAAATGAATATATTATGCATTTTTTATGCTTGCTGATGTTTTCGCCGATATTGCCGATAAGATATTTTTTGGACCCTCGCCGATATTTTGCCGATACCGATATTTTCAACACTGATCCAAATTACTATCATTATATTTTTTACTTCAAGTCCGAGCTCAGGAAAAGCGAATACAGGTCTGTAGCAGCATATCTTTTGTGATATCCAAGTTACTATGACAACATGTTTTATGTGAAGTTAAACCACTGTGGAATTCAAACTTTCTGCGGAAATATATTTTGGCCATCTGAGTTTAATATGATACTATAGAGATGTGAGACCTAGAAGAGAAGTCCATCACATTTAACTACTAGACCTGAGCCTAGTTCAAAGTATAAAACATCTTTGTGAACATATTTCATGATGAATCTATGAAAGACTATTCAAAATATAAAAGTCCATATCTTTGAGAAATATTTGTATACAAAGGACCAAAGTATACTCCTTCAAATCTATATATCTGTGGAATCCTGTGAACAAAACAAAGTACCCATGTAAATTCCGTGACATATGAATTGCAAGAGGCACAATACCTCTGTGATGTGAAGGGCTAGAAAAGAGACCTAGAATACGTGCAAAGATCTGTGACATATACTATTTCTCCAAGAAAGTCCGAATCTAAAGGCTACTACAGGAGGAAGTATTATTCAAATCATCCATCACTAATGTCTAATCTAGACAAAGTATATCAAAAGGAGAAGTATCATCTCTGAAACAATCTGATATATAATGTGAAAAGTTTTTAGAAGTATAGAAGCAGTGAATATTATTATCTACAAAATGGTACGGGCCACAAGAACTCTAATATTAGCTACAGGAAGAATACTATTTTTTGGAAAGATAGACCTATAACATGAGAAATCTGAAGCCTGCACTATATCATGTTGACATTCAATTTGTGACCAAACTGAGCATCATTATGAAGCATCCGAAGTTTGAGCAACATGAGAAGGTTAAAAGCAGGTATCTCCTTGCACTACAAAATCAAAGGCATGCATTCAAATTCTTTGACAATCCACTACAATTGGAATTTACTATAAAATACATAGAGACAAGGTTCTAAGGAATATAGTTCTGCGATTATACAAAAGAAGAACATTACTCTGCAATTTTTGATAAAAATTGACGACATTCACAAAGGTCACCCTAGTATGGTATACAATCTATAGAAGAAACCGATTATCAAAGACCGAGACAAGAGGTCCAAATCATCTAAATTATTTATCTGGCAGGTATCATTAATGAAGTTTGGGCATAAGCAGAACTATGTGTTTTGTGGAGAAAGGTACGAATCCTATCTGTGCAATTGAGATGCGAATCAATAGATAAGTTTGCTAGAAGAACCGAAAGTATATGCATATAGATTACATCTGCAATAATCTGAATATATAGTGGAAGGAACAAAAACCATATGGATCATCTCGAAGGCATGTAAATGTACAATAGATGAAGATATACAAAGCAATATCTTCCTGTGACATTCATGGCAACATACCTGAGTTTATTTTAAGACCTTTACTATCACAATGGATGAGGTATCTAGAGAATAGCAGTATGACAACTTGTGTCCAAAAAATTACATAAGACAACTCTTTTGAAGATCGAAACCTTCCAGAATTCATCTCCTTGGTTTGTATCCTAAGTTTGAAGACCGAGACATTGGATTTCTATGGATGAACTGTGATTTGAAGCTTATCTGCGGTCATGTTACTCATATCTCTCTTTACATAATAGAAGAATGAATGCCATCAATGAAGCTGACCTGTTTGAAAGGAACCAAGACAAAGAAAGCAGCTTGACGAAATTTCTGTGGTTGAAAGGGTTGAGGCACCTTTATTGAAGAAAGTTGACTCTTGATAATTGAAAACAAGTCAAAGGACCAGATCCTTGCAAGGAAAATAGGTAAGGTTGCAGAGTTATGTATAATTTCTGTGTGCATTTTATGATCTATGTTGTTAATATTAAGTTCACTAGGTCATGGTAATAGTCACTTGAAAGCTATAAAAAGGGTCTGCATAAATATATATTAGAGACCATGACATATAAGAGATCGTTGATAGTAGTTCATTGCATATGAAGACTAGGTCTTGTGAGCAAGAAATGAAATAGCTAAAAGACATGTCAATAGTATCTTTAGGGTGTTTCAGCATACTTGTAGAAGTTTCGCAATTCTTGAATAACAGGTCTTGGTGACTATGGAGGATCTAGGGTTCATAAACCATAACTAAGATTGGGATTAGAAAACACTAGAAATAGAAACCCTAACTAATTTTTTTTGCTGTAAAAAGGAAAACCTAGTTCCTATGTTTGACAGGAATGAGAAGGTTGGTGAACAGGTCCAAGATTAAGAGGGAGCTAACTCTCTTCAAAAAGATAAGTACCCTACATTTCCTTGATTACCACTATTGCTATTTTATCTTTGTACTTTGCCTTTTTGTTCTTTCATAGTTTTCTAATAAAGGTTGCAGATCAAGTCAAGATCTATCTAAGCTTGATCAGTAGATGGAAGAGTTGAGAGAATGTCGCAAAGCATGAAGATTAAGAAGGAAGAAGGAAAAGTCGATTGGATGGCAAGAAGTTCACCTACCTCAGCTGAAAAGAGGGAAATTTGATTGGTTCGATTGACTAGTACTAACGATGCTAGAGATACTACTGATATTTGGCAGCTAATATGATGTGAAACTAGACAATGTGAAGGAAGTAATATTGACTTCAGAGGGAACCAGAGGCAGAAATTGAGATCTTGGATGGATACAATATTAATTAACGATTTAATAGATAACCCAAAGAAGTTTATGATAAAAAAGAAGAAGAGAAGATGACAGATCAATGACAAGATCCTTTGGCAGGAAGTTGAAGAGTTCTGATATTGTTGTCCCAACAGCTGATTGATCCAGGAACACATTAATTAACAATACTGATGCTGATAAAAAGCTGATATAATTTCTTGAAAAACCATGAAAGAAGAAGATGTGAAGGCTTGAGCAATCAATTGAGAAGAAGTTTGGCTCCATAAGATGTTTGATGACATGTTAGAGCTTCAAGAAGATTGAGTAAATCCATGAAGGTTGAAGCTCGTTATGATGTGATACAGATAGGATTCAAGCAACTACAATATATTTCCATGAAACAACATGTAGCCGATGCTTTGATTAATATTTTGGTTGTTCCTCCCTGTTTGAGAGGGAGTGAGGATTACCTCCCTGGTTGAGAGGGAGTGATGGTGGACATTGCCTTCTCCATGTGTCATGCACTATGGCTAGGACAACTAGCTGTAAGCCTACTGAAGGCATTGGTATGGAGAATGGAGGATTGGATAAGCATTTGGGGCCGATACTCCTTGAGGAATGGTATCCAAGATAGGAGTAGTCTTGAGGACCAATACTCTTTGAGGATTGGGAATCCAAGATAAGAGTAGTCCTAAGGACCGATATTCTTTGAGGATGGGGTGATTTCCAAGATAAGAATAGTCCTGTAAGGATATACTTGGTGAACATCCAGATGGGGTATGTGCCTTGAGAGGCGGTGGTGGTGTCCAAATATATGCCTCCTAGCATTGTGCTTTGATCTAGTGGAGAGATAGAGCTTGTCAGTCAAGGCCTTGCTATTTTGTAATCGACAATGTTGGTTATGATGATGCTTATCAATTCGAATTATTCTTATGAGAATATTCCAATTTGAGAGTATCCTTGTATCATGTTGTGTGATTATCAATACCTTCTTTGTTAAGAGGGAGTGTTGAAAAAAATAACTAGGTTCCTTTTATATAATTATCATTATATCAATATGTATTTCATGTAAAAGCAAAAAGAAGAAAAATAAATTTATTATTATTATTAATATTATTTTCTAGTTAAGCATGTTCTTCATACTTCTAGGGGTTATTGAGTCAAAATAAAATTTGTCACGAGTCAAATTCCCATTTGGAATATTTGTAAAAAATAATTTTTTATTTATTTTGAGTCAAAAGAGTCAATTTTGTCACCACAAGACCAAGTCGGCCCTCTAGATGGACAAGTCGGCCAACCTATAAGTTGTGTCTCTTCATATGGTCGAACAAATATATATTGTCAATTGTGCCCCACATTTTGGCAACCAATTCGATTTTTGTGCAAGCAAGAAGAAGAAAATCAACAAAATAAAAGGAGAAAGAGAGCGAAGTCGAAATAGAAAGAAAGTCTTGTTTTCTGCCCTAATCTGTCCACATGTGCGAGTATTCTCTGTCGTTTTTCAAAGCTATTACATGGTCGAAATTTCAAGGCTTGAAATTTCAGCGGCCAAATTCTTAGATGACCAAAATTTAGAAATTTGACTAGTGTTGACTTTGATGACTTTGATTTGGTGGAAGAGACTTGGAGGAGGGCTGACTTGGGTTCTTTGTGGCTGTCTTGGTTTTGGTCTTAGGTCCTGAATATCTCACTTTGATCTGATTATATAAGAAGCTTTTCTTGGGTTTCCCCCTTGTGGGGTTTTCCCTTGCTTGAACCTAATTTCCTGTGTTATTTGTCTCTTGTGATCTTCATATTTTGTATTTGGGTAATTGCTTGATGATTAAGAATGTAATAAATTAAATAAGAACAGCAACCATTCACAAGTAATTATCAAGTAAGAGATAATTTTCATGCTTGTTGTTGCTGCCTTGCATACACACCTAAGTTGGTGAGAAAAGCCCTTAACCCCATACGGTGTGGTTGGTGGAAAAATCAAGAGATGCGGTTGTCACCTATTCCCAACTCTCTCCGTTTAATCTCTCTCCTAGACAAGCTAAGGGAGGTGGTCCCTAAATGAAAAGCTAAGTTAAAAATGTGATGTAAGGTTTCTAAGAGATGCCAAGATTAATTTGGATTACTTGAGATTATGAGCAAATATGATGAGCAATATGAAATGAAATATACTTCAATAACCATCAACACATAAATCAAAGATGAGCATGTAAGATCAGTGCCTTCAATATTGCTTAAAATAAATAATACTTGCTCAAGAAAAATGAAACGTTTCAAATTGAAACACAAGTAGCCCTGTCAATCAAATAAAAAATGTTAACAAGATATGATATCACATGCAAGATATAAAATCTGCTTTCAAGAAATGTTTTTCAAAATATATAATCATTCATAAATCCAAAGCATGTATGGAAGCAATATAGAGTGACTTGTAAAAGAAACAATTTAAACTTTACTTGCGAAAATAAACAAGTTGATACTTTCCTAAATAAGATATTCAATTGAAAACATATTCATCAATGACAAGTACATGGATAATTTGCAAGTAAAATAGTAAAATGTGTTGGTATGAAATGCACCTAAACTAAAATTAAATGCTTGAGCTCAATTTCCTGTGCTATTTGTCTCTTGTGATCTTCATATTTTGTATTTGGGTAATTGCTTGATGAAGAAGAATGTAATAAATTAAATAAGAAGCTAGCAACCATTCACAAGTAATTATCAAGTAAGAGATAATCTTCATGCCTCTTGTTGCTGCCTTGCATACACACCTAAGTTAGTGAGAAAAGCCCTTAACCCCACAAGGTGTGGTTGGTGGCAAAATCAAGAGATGGGGCTATCACCTATTCCCAACTCTCTCCGTTTAATCTCTCTCCTAGGCAAGCTAAGGGAGGGGTCCCTAAATGAAAAGCTAAGTTAAAAATGTGATGTAAGGTTTCTAGGAGATGCCAAGATTAATTTGGATTACTTGAGATTATGAGAAAATATGATGAGCAATATTAAATGAAATATACTTCAATAACCATCAACACATAAATCAAAGATGAACATGTAAGATCAGTGCCTTCAATATTGTTTAAAATAAATAATACTTTCTCAAGAAAAATGGAATGTTTCAAATTGAAACACAAGTAATCTTGTCAATCAAACAGAAGATGTTAACAAGATATGATATCACATGCAAGATATAAAATCTGCTTTCAAGAAATGTTTTTCAAAATATATAATCATTCATAAATCCAAAGCATGTATGGAAGCAATATAGAGTGACTTGTAAAGGAAACAATTTAAACTTTACTTGCAAAAATAAACAAGATGATACTTGCATAAATAAGATATTCAATTCAAAACATATTCATCAATGACAAGTACATGGATAATTTGCAAGTAAAATAGTAAAATGTGTTGGTATGAAATGCACTTAAACTAAGATTAAATGCAATTATCCTGGTTAATTTTAATCTAAATAACTAATCTAGGTGAGAGATCTTCCTCTTAAACTCTTTCCAAAGGGTAAAAATTGGGGCGACTGTAAGAAAGAGGGGATGAGGACACGGTGGTGTCATTAACAATACCCTTCCCCTAAGTCTTACTAGCCAGCATGTGCCTTCATTCCTACAACGGGACAAGCCACCTCCATAACTGCAGGGTCACACGTTTTTACCTTACCTTGTACCAAATGGAATAATTTTCCAAGAAATGTTTTTCCCTAAAATTTATATCAACCAAGCTTATGCTTGGAGGTAAATTGAGTTAAAATGCAACTATGCTAGAATGCCTAATATGCTATGCAAGTAAGATTAATATTGCTTTGCAAAAATGGAAATGCTTCAAGTAAATAGAAATATGCTCAATGAAATAACTTAGTTGCTCAAATTTGTACAAGATACAAGAACATAAGCTTCATAAACACATAAGATTATAAATTGCTCAAAACAGGTGCTTTAACAAATGATATATATATCAATGATTAACCAACTAAAGCAATGAGATGAAACTTCAAAGTATGATATGTTTGCAAAGTGAGGAAATAACTTTAAAATAAATGAGCATTAAATCAATGAGCCTATTGTGAGGCAAACATGAAGCAAATTGCCAAATTAACTAAATCAAAATTTGCCACATGAAATGAAATGCTTGCATTAATGAAATAAGTTGCTCCAAAGTAAAATTTCAAACTCTACTTAAAAACAAAAAATGGAAAAGCAAAGCATAAAAATGGAACTAGTAGCAAAATTAAATCTAGAAAATTAGATTGTTATGGTGAGATTGTGTTAATTCTTAAGACATGCAAAATGAAAACTAAAAGAGAACCACGCAAGATCAATCCACCCAAATGTTTCTCCTTCTAAATAAGGAACAAAGGATGCCTTGGGTGAAACCCAAGCTCCCACAAGAAAAACTAAGCCTTTTTATTAGATTGTTATAAAGGTGAAGAACCTTCCAAAGGATCTCAACTAAAGCTTCAAGAGGTATCTTTACAATATATGAGGCTTCTCAAACACTAGATTTCTGTCCTGAAAGTCAAAATCAGAAATAAGGTAAATACAACAAGAAAACTCTCAATGATTGGAAATGTTAGGTGTCTCTTGGTATCCAAAAGATTAGCCTCCAATGGATGATGAACTCTTTGCAAAAGCTAGTATTCAATGCCCACGACCTTGCCAAGGGAGAGATTGTTCTCAAGTGTCCACGACCTAGCTAAATAACAACACTATCTAAGTGTCCACGACTTCCTCAAAAATCAACTTCGAATGACTTGATAGATCCTACAAGAAAATGGTTAGAGTTTGTATCAATGTTTTAAAAACTGGCTGAACCGATTCGGAATTGGCCAAGCCGACCGAGCCAGACCCCGGCCTAGGTCAACGCAGTACAAAAACCAGTTCAAAGGCCAGTCTGTTACCGAACCGATCGAGCCAGTCACCAACTCGGTCGGTTCGGTAATAGACTAGTCGGCTTGGCCGAGTCCAACTTAAACCAGTCAAGGCAGTCAAACCCAGTCAACAAGGGAATTTGGAGGGAAAGCGGACTCCAAACTTGGTTATTTTTTGGTTTTAGGTTTTTTGCTTGTCCATTTAATCTCTCCCAAGCCTATAAAATCTACTCAACCCCCTCATTGCGCCTGCTAGTGCTACTACTTCTATAGTTGCAGTTGGAGATCGTGATGAGGAGGAGCCATGGGTTTCCCTGTCTAACTCTGATTCAGAGTATGAGCTAGATGATATTGGCTTCTCTAGCAGTAGCTAGTAGTGACTAGTGATGTTTTATTTTTGTTGTAGAGGCCATTTAGAGCCTCCTTGGTTATGTGTTTTTGTTCTGATCTCTATATCATGTATGTATTGGATAGTGTACTGGGTGCCATTTTGATATAATGGATATATTCATGAGCCTACTTTGGTTATATGTTGTCTTCTCTTTATATTCTAATGCTTTGTGTTTGGAAACATGAATGAAAATCTTTAAAATTATGTTTTTTCATAAAAAATAAATATTTAATGTATTTTTAACAACAACCGAGTCATTGAAATCAAACCGGCCGAGTCGATACCGAGTCAATAACGAGTCAGAGTCGGAGTTGACCCTCGGACAGTTTCGAACCTGAGTCTGAGTTTTAAAACATTGGTTTGTATGATCCTTCTTCAATGCGCTTGTCACCAACACTTCAATTTATGGACTGCAAAATCAAGAGACAATTAGTGTAGAGAGAACATGTAAAACAAATAAATATCATACAAATAGTATACAAGAAACCAAATCAAGTGATAGGAGTGAACCCCATCACTTGGCTTAGTTTAGAAAATGCTCTCAAGTAGCTAATATAAAATCAATGAAACACTATTTTAAAGAGATTTAAACTTTCAAAATGATTTCTTGTATACAAGCTATGCCCAAACGAATCTTTGCAAAACATTTCTCATAAGATAAATTATGGAAATCCAAATAACAAATGAGAGTTCCTTTGAAGGTGCTTCAAGAGTGAGCTAGTCTCCCAAAGATTTCCCTTCATGCTTGATCCAAAAATAATTTTTCTACAATACTCCAATTACACATTAGTCCATATAGATTTAGATAAACAAACAAGGAATTGAAACTTATAGAAATTTATTTGAAAATAAACTAGAACTTCCAATATCTAAAGCCTACTTCCAAATCAAATGCTAATACAAGATAACTTTGCACTAGCAAGTCTACAAGAGTATATGGAAAATGAAATATCTCAAAGCATAAATAAAAGAGATTATATTAATAGCTCACAATGCATCATGCTCCAAAGGAAGAACACCCATGAATGGACCTCCAAAGTCTTTTTATTGAAATTCTTGAAAAGTGTACAAAGTAGTAGTGTTTTTGCAAGCACAATAACTATTAAACAATGGATGATATACTGAGAACCCATGGCTCTATTATATAGAAGTTTGGGAGCCAATTCCAAGGCAAATGGTGACATTCCCAAGACAAATGGGTGACCATCCTAATGCTCCTTCATGCAAATTCGAATTTCCCAAGTGGCAATTTGATTTCTTCCTTAGAGGCCCACTCAATCCTTGATGAGGGAGTTTGAATTAGATGAGAGGACATGTGGGACAATGAAGTGGAGTGGAAGGAGACCACTATCCACCTCATTCAAGTGAATTCTAATCCAATTTCAAGTCAACTCATGATATCTCTTTGAAGCTGGAGTTAACTTCTTCAAATCGTGGACCTTGTCACTGGAACTCATTGTCTTCTCCACAAAAAAATTGATTTACTTGATTTTTGGCTTATGTGGAGTCCACATCACTTGGTAACTCATCTTTGACCTTTAAATGAATTTCCACCTCATTTCCATATCATTTGAGCATGTGTGGATATTTATTTTTCTCCATTTATTTAATTGTTGAGCTAATGTATTCCCACATTTTCCACTGAACTTAGGAAAAATGGTTTTTGAGGGTCTAGAACTTATTTTTTACTGCTCAAACTGTGTCACAGTAGAAATTTGAGGGTGAGGTGTAATTTTGAGCACACATGCCACACACAAATTCTCTATACATCTCTTATTACATTATACATTCAAATTTTATTCAAATTTCTGCCCTGCGGGAAATTTAAAAAATTTAAAAGATGACTCCTAGACCTAATTAAATTCCACGAAATTTTACGAGTGATCCAAGATGGTAATATACAATGATTCTAGACACTAGGACTCACCCAAGTCCTTGCCTTCAAGCCATACTCCGACTTTGGGGTTATGCTTGGAGGAAAAAATTCAATTAACTATTAAGTCCTCGTAAGGATATAATAGTAAACCAAGTGAAAAAAACCTCCTAGAGTAATATTCACTTGATGAAAAGGTCTCAAGCTATCTAGGCTTGTTACACGACTCAAACTCATCATATTAGCATCACTTTACATCATGCTTACAAGGCTTGTGGAATTTAGGTACAATAGAAGAAGATGAGAAGAAGAGGTAGAGTTGAAAAACTCAGGTGATATGATGATCTCTGATGGTACAACCTTTGGTTCATCCTTTGGCATGGAGTCTTCAAAAATTTTTAGGTGCCACTTTGATGGTCAACAATGGTTATTGATTTCTCAACAAGATATGCCAAGTTTGCTTATATATATACCATGTAAGTGTAAATATAGAAAAGTGGCACTGAGTGCAATACATATTTGAAGCAACATACATAATCAATAAGCTGAACTAAATAGTATTAAATTATTAATAAATAAATAAAGTGAAATATCCTAACTAAAGGATACAACCTATCAACCATTGTGACTAGTTAGTGCTATAAGTACACCATCAGATGGCATTGTAATATCAAATTATCTCTCATCTGTTATTAAATATATTAATAACTTGTCCTATATAGATTTCATCCAATTTTTTATTTTTTTTTATTTTTTATTTTTTTTTTCTGTTTCTCCATTTGATATTTCCAAAAATGAATTTTGTTCGTTTCATTTGGTATCAAAGCTATTTTTTGATCTGACATTTGGCTACGCATTTTCTTATTGGAGCTTGTTTGATCTGGCTTTTGGCTTCTCACACTTCATATTTTTTAGAGTTTTTCTGATCCAAAATTTTGACCACAGCTAGGGTTTTGTTCTATAAACGATTAAATAGTCTGTTGAAGTAAGAATTACTTTGCTACCAGGAAAAATTGAAGGAAGAATAGAAACAAGAAATTGAATGAAATAATGTGTTAAACTCATCGAAAATTAGAAGTGCTAAAGAAAAGGTATTCCTGTAACATAAGAGCATTTAAACACCAAGAAGTTCAGAATTTTGGTAGGGATGGAAGGAAAAGATAAGACTTGGACACAATAGTTGCTAGAAATTGAACTTGTCATGGTGCAACCCTGTCCATTTCTGTTATCAAACACAAATTCTATCATTGGTGGATTAGTATACAACTGTCAGGGTGGTTTTTTTCCACTGTCACAACTGTCTCATCCTCAAGCCAAGTCATCTGCCAGTCTGTTGTCACTGTTACCCACCACTAGTGGGTGAGACCCATAAGATAAATTTTTCTCCTAGGTTTTCACCCGATAGCCAACAACCCCTTGTTGCCTCCAAAGAGCTTGATGTGCCACCATGGCTTTTCATTATGTAATTGGGTATTTTTGCTTACTTATCTTGGACACATTTGGACATGGATTAATGGGGGATTCGACGGAATGAATGGGGGGATTCTTAAAAGTGGTTTTTAAGAAAAATTCAGAATTTTCCTCAAAATAAAAAATTCAACATTGGTGATTAAAAGATAATCAAGTTATTTTCAACAGTTGAGATTATTTTGATGAGGATCAAGCCAATTTGTCGTTATTTTCCACTTGGAGGAGTTTCTCTAAATAAAGAAGCTATTGAGCTTTTATTAGATATATTTGGATGATCTCTAGATGAGAAAAGAATTGTAACGCTGGTATTGAGTTGCTGCTTTGCTGGGAACATTTTTATCATAATAGAAAGACTTTGGGGTTTAGTTCATGGTGTTATTCTTCGGCGGATCTGTGGTATGTGTTAGCTATGTTTTATCCTATATTGTGTTGAATAAAGTTTTATGAATTGTTAATTGCATTTGTCGGTGATAAGAACATTCTATTGGTACATGTTATCTTAGGTGATCTGAAGCATCATATGATCTAACAATTTTATTTTGAGAAAATTATAGAGATATATAGGGACACTAACCCTTGGGCTTCAAGTTCACAAACTGTGGGGAAGAGCCGACTATGTTTGGGCTTTGAGGTTTTGTTGTGGTAATTAATTTTGTAGAAGGGTTTTGGCCAATATATCTTTTGAAATTATTTATCCATTGCAAACTATTTAAAAAATATTTTCAAAATATTATTTGATCTTGGGCTAACAAAGATTTAATTTGCTAATTAGAGCTTGTAATTTTATTTGTAGATATTGTGAATACTTTGTGAATAATTTTGTAAATAAATTTTGGGCCCTTGTATTTTATTTTTCGTTGTATAAATATTTTCACTAACCCTTGACTACATTTTAATTTTCTTGTGTATGTATCTATTGTTTTCTAACGCGGGTTTTGTAGAATAAAAAAAAGGGGACAAGGGTTTTCCTCATAAATCTATTTTTGCAGGTGGATATCTTCAGATCTGATGTTTCTAGCCCTTAGAAACCCTAGACGTCTGGGGTTTTTGGGTCCAAAATTACCACTTTTTTTCGCTGGCTGCAGGCCCAAAAGCCACTTTTTTTCAACCGCAACCCTAGAAGAGGCCATAAGCCCTTGCCACAGGCATTTGAGGTCTCTTATGTAGCAATTGTTCATATTTTTGCATAAGGGTTTCATCATAAGTTCATGCAAAATTAAAGTTTGGCAAGGGGTTTCTCCATTAACAATATTTCAAAATAAATTTTCTAACCTGGGTTGACTTTTGCTGGCTTATAGAATTTTTCTTTATCCAGAATCGAATTTGAAAGCGTGACTTGACTGGATGTTTGTATTTTTGGCCATCCCCAGCTTGGCCGTTAGCATTTTCAGGCCTAGCTCCTTAGCTGCTGACCTAGTAGGGTCTATTTCCTTGATTCAAGTGAGGCTACTGGGCCTTGTAAAACTTGATTATTCTCCACATCCACCTATTAATTTTTTTTCAGATCTAATATTTATCTACAGTGGCTAATCACACTTAAAACTAATGATAGTAAGAGCTTAAAACACTCTAAAAAATATCACTTAATAATCATTGGGATACTTAAAGTGTTTGGGTTCTTGTATCATGCTTTCCTGATCCTAATTCTGGGTGATTGATTTGACTGTTAGAAGAATGATCCCCTTATTACAGAGGTCTGATCTGAAATTGCAGTGAATAATCTAACTAGAACAATGGTATCTCATAAGCTTTGATGTATTTTCTCCATCTCTGAAGCTTGCTGACAACCTTCTTGTGCATCATTGTGGCATCTCTGAAATTTGGTACATTGCTCCTAATTGGCTCATTTTCTTTGCGTTCTGGTGATTGATCTTGGGGTATTGAGGACTGATATTGCATTGACAGTAGTTGCAGCAGTTTGAAATTTTGTTGACAGAAATACCTTGAGGTCTGGAGCAATTCTTCTATCAATGAGGTCAGTCTTTTTTTGTGCACTGTTGACATTTGATAACTGGAGAGGTAACAGATTGATTGCTTTGGCTTTCTATTATGGTCTTGCCAATCATAATCTTTCCCTAGAATACCAACCAGTCAGATCTGAAGTGTTAATTTCAGAGGCTTTAATCCTAAGAGGCCTAAATATAATTAGAATTTATCATATATTTGTTGAGAAACCAATGCTAGTAGAATTAGGGTTTGATTCCTCTTTCTTGATCATTACTTGTGAATTATAGTTGGCTTTTTTAACTTCTTTATTATATTATCTTTCATCAAGCAATTACCAAATTATGTGTGTATGAAAATCACAAGAACAAGAGACACAAGATATAGGCACTCAGCCAAGGAAAAACCCCTATCGAGGGGAAAACTCAGTGAAGCCTCTTCTTTCAATAGTTTTCACAAGATAATCCAAGACTCTTCGACCTAGACACAAACTTTCTCCAATCACCAAGTCAACCCTTCCTTCCAGCAGCTTTGATCTAGACCTTCGACCTTGCAACAACAAAACTTCGATTTAGGTAGCAGCAACACTTCGACCCCAACAACTTCGAGTTCTGCAACTTCGACCCCAACAACTACATAACTCACTGTTAGTTGTAGTGTTATGAATAATGACTGTGAGTTGATGATGACATGGTTGTTAGTTTTGGTAAAGGTTGATTTCAAATTAATAGATATGATGTCTCGATCTTTGGAACATGTGGCTGACTTGGTATTAATGTGACAAGGTAACAATTGATTTACTTACATAGCTAATAGTTGTGTGATGTGATAGCAGATAATAGGACTCACTTGCAGTAAGGTAAAAGGTAAAAGAAAGGAATTGGGTGAGAATTCCTTTGGCTATGTTTGGAAGGCACAATTCCAAACGAATGAGTGTTTTGCATGCAAGAAGTCTTCTTAATCTTGATCTTGTTTGACATTATGTGGATATGTACTATATTCATGAACATGTATTTGATAGGTATAACAATTGGGTTTCAATTATGGCAAGATTCACCAAGGAATCAAAGTCCGTTGAGAGATGATACATGTACGCGCTTAGTTATAGGTTGGCGTACTGGGTACAACAAGGTAATATAACTGGTATATTGTTATATTTATTTATGCAATGACGATTCTCTTTTTATGGTAGTATGATGTAGGGAATTGCATGGCAAAGAGACTGCCATGAAATCTTGAAGAAGGCTCGGATTCAAGCATTGGGAACCCAAGGGAATTGAGTCATGGTATTTGTTGCTAGTTTTGTGATTTGTTTGCGCTTGATTTTCAATTTTCTTGATCTCTAGTTGTTTATTTTAGATAACAATAGTATGTTCTGTGTATGCTTAAGAGCAATTTACTTCAATTTTTCTTATTAGCTCAATATCAATTTCCAGATTAGCAATCACATTAACATTGATAGTAAATGTAGATAAAACATAAACAATAAGCATAAGACAAGCCAAGACAAGAGGACACAGTATTTGGCAGATGCCAGGGAAAAACCCCAATGTGGGGCGAAACCCTTTGATCAAATCTTCTTATTATTCTTCAAAAGTTCAGCAGAGAGAGTACAATATACAAAATTTACTCGCCCAAACACTATAAAAAACAGTGCAGTTAAACTGCAGTCAATAGGATGCCCTAACCAGAAAGTCAACGATGGTAAAAACAACAAAAATTCTCCTCCAATTCAACTCAGTGAAACCTAGTCAACTCGGCCTCCAAAGATAGTCCAAATTGACCCAAAACAGTCTTGAAAAATCAGGTCAAATTTGGTCAACGCACAATCAACTTTCTGCAGTCAAAGGGCTGCAGTCAACACTGGTCAACTTGCTAAGAAAATCTCGATTTCTGTGCCAGAATATGTGGCCTGCCCAAACAGAGAATTCCCCACAAAAACACAGTCAAATGAAGTCAAACACAGCTCGGAAAATGTTGGTCAAAGATGACTGCAACTCGGTCAATGCAGAGAGCAAAAATCCCTGTGAAACCTTCGCACGTGTGGAGAGGAATAGGCTTCCTATAATTTTGTATGTCCCAATCAGATGTAGAGAGAGAAAGATGTGTGATGATGAGTGACCAAATGAGGAAAATGACTCCTCTATATATACACAACGTTGAGGGTGAAGAGACATGTCTGTTGGGCTTCATGAGCCTACATTAGACTTATTCCCGACCTTGACAATTTGTCCATAGAAGAAATAAATTCATAATTCCATTTATACTTGTCAGAATGAGATGATCTTTAGATCAATCTTGCACCTCTCGGAAAGAGGAATCCAATAAAAATATCATCTCCATCATATGAGCTGTCCAAGGTGGAGTTTGGCCCTAATTGCCAATTTTAACACTCCCTCTCAACTAGGGAGAACTCCACCTACCAAACCATCTGACAATCTGTACCATCTTTGTCATCCCTTCTCTGCTCTGCTTAACCATGAAGAAATAATGAAGAATAAATGATCGAGAGTCTATCATTCCACTCTCCACTGGCCCAGAGTCAGTCTCCATTGATCCCAGATCAATATCAAACATCCTAGCTTAGGGAGTACGGTAGTACATGATGCGTCCATCGGTAGTACTATGGTCCCTTTCCTCATTTCCCTACTCATTGGTCAGATGAGAGGTACTTCCCATGAGTCCCAAACTGCATGGGTAGGATGTATCAGTAGGAGAAGGTAAATCACTCATCTTACTCATATGCCATAGGAGAAGGTGAACCAATCATCCTATGCATATATCAACCATCATGGGGTATCATAAGGGAAGGTGAACCACTCACCCTGTACACAACGCACCACTAGGGGAAGGTGAATCACTCACCCTATGGTTGCTCATAGCTCCAAGAAGTACGCCCAAGCCCCCCAGAGCTCCCAGAGCTCAATATCCAACTCAAATGGGACCCTCAGAGGGTCTCTCCATGACTCCAAGTCGTTCATGGAAGATTAAGAATTTGACCTTCCCCAAGGACTTCGTAAGAATATCTGCGAGTTTGCGACTTGTTCATCAACCCCAATGTGACGGAGCCCTATTGCTCCCCGTTGTACCATATCTCGGATAAATTGGTACTTCATATCAATATGCTTGGAGTGGTCATGAAACACGGGATTCTCAGAAAGACGAATCCCACTTTGGTTGTCGCAATAGATCACGGTGGTATCCAGCACATGCCCAAACAACTCACTAAAAAGCTTCCTCAACCAAACAACGTCACAGGAGGCCATACTTGTAGTAATATATTTGGTCTCGGTCGTGCTCAAAGTAATTGATTTTTACTTCCTTCTCATCCAGGATATCGAAGCAGAACCTGTTGAGAAGCAACATCCCGATGTGCTCTTACGATCCATCACACTGTCAGCCTAGTCAACATCAGAATAACCATTGAGCCTCAAATGCCCGACAGTGTATCTCAGTCCTTAGGTGATTGTGCCCCGGAGATATCTCAAGAAATTCTTGGTAGCAATCCAATGTATGTGATGAGGCTTGACCATGAATTGACTCAATGTATTCACTGCAAAACATATGTCCAGACGAGAGTTCACCAAGAATATCAAGCCCCCCATGAGTTGACGATACTCAGAAGGATTTCCCAACTCGGGCCCAGTAACACTTCTGAATAAGGTCTTGAAGTTAAGTTCCATCTTAGTAGTCACGGACTTACAATCCACCATCCCAAATCTTTCAAGTAGCTTCACAATGTATTTTCCTTGCGAAAGGAAAATCTCACTTGGCTTTTGCCAGACCTCGAAGCCTAGGAAGCAGTGCATCAATCCTAGGTCCTTCATCTCGAAGTCAGAAGCCAACTTCCTCTCGCATTGATAAGTAATAGGGTCTGCACTTGTCAGAAAGAGATCGTCCACATAAAGTACCAAGATGAGAGGTCTATCATTTTCAACCTTAAAGTAAAGGTTTGGATCAGCATCACTTCTTGTAAAACCCAACTTCATGCTGGAAATGCTAAGAGGGGGGCGAATAAATATTTCTTTTCAATTGTTTTTTTTTTCTCAATTAGTCTACTCCTATATTCATACAAAAAAGTTACACCGAGGCCACTGCCTCGAGAATTCATGCCATGAAGTTGGCATAGAGCAAAAAAAACTTGGCATCCTGACTGTGGAATCGGCAAAATGACTTGCATCAGAGAAATTAGTTTCAAGGAACATTGAACATTCCAAAAAGACTCGAAAAACTAACCCATACAGCGATACCGGACTGAGTAAAACACTGCTGTTTCAAGGATCGATTTTTACATAAACAGAAACATAAACAGACCCCGACTTGTATCATAGACAAAAGCCTGAAACAGGCATGAACACTGTGAGTCGAAAAGGAGGTGAGCTTCGTCTTCAGAGGCAGAACCAAAAAACCAGAGGCGCTGACTGGTTCAATCTTCATCTGAGGTTGACGGTTGTTCCTCCAAAATTCGGCACCCAAATTGACCTGAGTCCATGGAGTCAGAAGAATGGACTGCAGAGCTTGAAGGCTCTCCTCTTGTAGGTTCGCTTGGCCCAACATTGGCTTCAGAGTGCATAGTAGGCATGCCTCCGGTGACATGGCGCGGGGTGGCAATTTGACTTGCCAACCTCTGTTCCGCAGTAACCCCTTGTTGAACTGCTCCCGAACCCATGGTATTTTCACACCTTTCGATTGTCACAGAGACGATGAAGGAGGAATTTGCCAGAGAACAAGGAATGCGGAAGCGGGCTGTGGGATGCGCGTGATGCATACAGGCTCCGCCTCTAGCTTGCCCCCTTCCCTTGCCCCTGCTACTTCTGGTGGCTGGAAAGACCGACGCATCCTCAGAGGGGTCCAGAGTGGTGGAGGAGTGCTGGTGGGTGGCTCGACCAAATGAACCACCGCGCCTGCTTACCATTCTCAGCCTTTCTCTTGGCATTTTTATGGGATGGGGACTGCTAAACGGAGGAGGGAGGGCGGAGAAACGACTGTTGCACCGAGAGAGCCGAAGACTGAACCCGAGAAAAGCGATGAGCGTCAGGAACCGGAGCTAAATGGAGGTCGGAGATGGTGAAGGCACATATAGCCCAGCAGAGACAGACCAACAGGGAAGAACTGTCAGCATGCACCAGAGCTGACGGGAAGCAGGTGGACGAGCTATCGCTCGGAGAGTCGCCCAGGACTGCAACCTTGATGGAGCCGAATGCATGCGTTGGAAGTTGGAACAGCAGTAATGAGGATTAAACTGAGCGCCATTGCGCCAATAACCAGAAGCAGGGAAGGCAGTGTTAATGCTGCCATTACTGAGTTTGTACGAGGCCAACTTTCCAGCCCATGACGCTTACACCTGACGCAGTTGGGCTGCGACTTGCCAACCTTGCGCGCCTCCATCGTACCTCTATACCTATCAATCACCCGCATCCGGGATATTTCTTTTCAATTGTTACTTTTACTAGTTAGATCACTTATATTTAGAACACAAAAAGAACAATAGGAATAACTGCTTTTATTAATATAATCTTTACAATGAATCAAGTACAATATATATATAGGGCTCTAGCCCTAGATGAAGACACCGATCTTCAATCTCCCAGGCTCCAACCTGTTGCCAAGCGCCAACTTGGACTTTAGTGAGGCTTCAACCTCTAGGGCTTCGACCCTATCTTATCCAAGGCACCAACCTTGAGTTTAGAGGCTCCAACCCCTAGGGCACCAACCCTTCTTTGGTACAGGCTCCGACCTAGTTTCTTGAGGACTCTGATCCTCTAGGGCTCCAACCCTATCTTATCCAAGGCAGCAACCTTGAGTTTAGGAGCACCAACTCCAAAGACACCAATCTTATATTTGCTAAGCACCAACTTGGACTTTCCAAGGCATCAACCTTGTCAATTCTGAGGCACCAACTCCAAGGGCTCCAACCCTATAGCTTCACTTTGTCAAGGTATGTTTGGCTGTACTTGACGGCTCCCAAGGTCTTCTTCAGCAATCCCTGTCAATCTTCAGCTTCACTGTAGTCTTCACGCTACATCATCAATGAAAACCTTATCTTCTTAGAAGATATCGCCACTGTTCTTCATGTCACCCAAACAAAATCTCCAAGATCACCTCATGATGGCTTCAATGCATCATGGTCTCCAAGGGTGTCTCCAAAACTTCAAGGGTTCAAGGGCTGCAAAGGATTGTCAAGGTTGGTCTAAACAATGCTCAATGAACTGCTTCTCAAGAGATGCCCAGATTCCCTCAAGTGTCACCTATCCAAAACACCAGAAGTCTTCTCACAAGTCTTAGCGCTGCATGCACAATGGTCTTCAGAATCTTCTTAAGTGTCCTTCAATAGTCTTCAAAAAAGGCTCAAGCACTGCTTCAAATATGTTCCAAAAACTCCTCTTCAGGTCTTCCAAAACTGTCTTATAGCTGCTATGAAATTGACTCTTAGTCTGATCTAAACACCTTCAATAATATCTCAAAAGACTGTTCCAAACTTCTGCTAATAACTGCCTTCAAAAACTGTTCCAAAATTCCGCTCCAAAGGTGTCACAAAGGATAGCCCAAACTTGTTTTCAAAAAGGTCTGAAGTATATTAGTCTTGTGATTCGAGCTCACAGTTCAAGCCTCTAATTCAGAACTTTCAATAAGGTTTATCCACCAAGTCTGAAGTTTAAATGCCACCACAAATCTGCAATACAGTTTGCTTACGACAGGTTTGTTCTCCATTATCCTAGCCTTTATTTCTAGCCTCAATTTGCTGATAGTCTAAAGGTAATCCGAGCTACAAATTAATGTGACTGCCCTTGAATTTCAGCTCCTCCACAGAATAAAGTGCGGATCAACTGAGATCCTATAGTCCACACTTATCACAGGCCTGAGGTCTGGAAATTATCCACAGTCACTAATCCGGGTTTGAGCTTCTTCAACAGGTAGCTGTCCTTCAAAACTGGTCCAAGGTTTGCACTAGTCTATTGACCATAGGTTTGAAATCCGCTGTCTGAGTTTCTCCTACAGATGGGTCTGCAATTTGAGGTTACAGGTGGCTGTCAAGGATGCATAACTGAGCAAAATTCTTATCATAGGTCTGAGGCAGCTACAATTCCGAGCTGTATAGATGATTAATTCAGATTTTAACCCAAGCAAATATTTCTCCAAAAGATCCTCCTTGGTCTCCTCGCTGTCCTGTCTTTTTCTGTGTCTTATCTCTGAAATCTTCACCGAGTTACTTGCTAAATTGAGGTGTCCGAACTCATATTAATACTGGTTTGACATTTAAGATGAATGGACGTGTCTTATGGAGGGAGGCTGACATGACAGGCGTAGTACAGGTTGGCTCAAGGACCAGATTAATATTCATAACTTAAAAAATTAATATCTCCCAAAATATTTGGAGTTTCGGGCCAAGTAATAGCTCATTGGAAACCTAAAAATATACTCTAAAGGATGGTGAAGGTCTCATAGAAAAATTCTGCCTCTAAGGAGGTGAAAAATAATTTTTAATGTGATTGGTCGTTATGTAGTGCAGAAATATAGGACAACAACATTTTTCATGGATGGGCTTCTCATGGATGAGCTTACTTTTGTTTGGTTTCTTCATCAAGGCTCCTAGGCTCATAAATGTCATTATGTCCCCAAGATAGTGATGTGTCATAAATCATATGCAGCATTATGTCATCATGTAGTCTTCCATCATCAAGATCACCAGAGGTAAGGACATTTAAGGTTATGGCTTCACACCATCATCAAGACCATCAAAGGTAAGGACATCATCTAGTCCTTCATCAAATGTGGTCAACATATGTCATCAAGGTCATGAAGGGCTTCTAGATCATCAGGGGCATGATTGACACTTCTTGTCTTATACATGATTGAGCAAGAGTTACAGACATTCTCTGGCATCTTCAAGAATATTTGCCATCCCGGCCACTGCCATATTGACATCAATGAAAACCTAGACTAGCAATCCCCCCCTTTGTCATTGATGGCATTATTCTTACCATTTCAAACATTTTCTCCTCCTTTGACATCAATGGAAAACGGGGTGCCCAAGAACTCCCCCTGTCAAGCTGCTCGTTTTCTTCACGACTAGTAGTTCTTTATAGGTATGTTACTCCCCCTGCCATGGTGCTCTTCTTTCTGGCAATGTGGTCCAAGATATGTTTGCATTTCTTCATGTGGTGAACCAGCTTCTCTTGCCTGCACAACCTCCTCTGGCTCAGGAAAGATTGCCTGCTTAATTGATCAAGTGGAAGACATCTTAACAACAATCCATTGGATAGATAAGAGATCATGTTCTTCAATGGAGCTACTCCCTAGAGATGATCTATCAACGGATGATTGTCCATGTGGCTCATCAAGGATTTCATAGGGCCCATTCACGAATAGCTTTTGCAAGAATGCTTAATCACCATAAGCTCCCCCTAATTGTATGCATGGTCTTTCTTTTGGCAGAGTCTCCCAATAAAATAATTGGAATATCAAGGATAAATTCATCAGGTCAACAACATATGTTTTTGGCTTGAGTGTTTAAGAGACTTCTGGATTCAATTTGCTTCTTTCTCCATACTTGTGTAACTTTCTTCTCTGGCACAGTTCTAGCTTGTGTAGGGGCCCAAGTCAAGTTGCAATCACGTGCCATATGTCCAATGTTATGACACTTGAAGCACTCTATGTTGTTCATGAATGAGAAGCCAAGACTTCTTGCAAAATTGTTTCTAGGAGATTGATGGGGACCATTATAATTATCTTTGTGATATGCCCTACAATTTTTTGCCATGTGCCCAAAGTTTGTACAAGAATAGCAATAACCAAGAAATATACTTCGGTACCTGGGAGAAGAAGGTTTCCTTGATGTACTTTTGAAGTCATTTTGCCTTGGGATCCTTTGATGATAACCATTGCTTCTTGCATCCTTAACACCATCTACATTTCTTCCTAGAGGAGGGTTTCTTCCATAGTTGTCTTGACTCTTCTCCTTGCCTTTGCTAGAACTGGGAGCATCAACATTTCTTCCTTTGATGATAACCATTGCTTCTTGCATCCTTGACACCATCTACATTTCTTCTTGGAGGAGGGTCTCTTCCATAGTTGCCTTAACTCTTCTCCTTGGCTTTGCTAGAACTGGGAGCATCAACATTTCTTCTAGGCTTCCTCACATCCTTGTTGTTTGAAGCATTAGGGTTTGCATCATTTTTGCTTGAGGATTGACCTGCATAGCCAAGATCTGATTTATCGAAGGGAGACCTTTGTTGACTTAGGATGTCATCTAGGGTTTGAGAACTTTTCAAGTTCTTATTTAGCAAGTCAACTTCCTTTTTAAGAAAGACAATTTCTTCCTTCATTTTCTTGCATTCTTCATACTTTTTTGATAGAATGATCTCCATTTCTTCCTTCATCTTGGTTGCGTCACATGATTGGGCCTTAAGAGAAGTGATTTCTGATTTTAACTTGGTAATGTCATCATCCTTTTCTTCTTGTTGGCATATCATGGTGTTTCTCTCCTTTTCTGCTTCATCAACTTGTCCTTCTATGAATGTCAAAGCTTCCATCACCTTCTCAGCTCCTTGTGCTTGTTTCCTTGCTTCTTCTAGTTGAGATCTAAGGGAGGAGACCTCTTCCTTGCATTGACCAATCTCTGCTTCAAGCTTGTTCAAGCTTTTGTGTCTTTGTTCAAGTTGGCTTGACAAGGTATCTTCCCGTTTCTTTGCCTTATCCAATTGATTTGTCATGGATATGACTTCTTCATGATGCTTTCTCTTGTTTTGATGAAATTCTTTCTTAATCTTGGCGAGCTCTTCATCTCTTTCTTGTACTTGAAGCTTGACAAAGTCAACTTCCTTCCTTGTCTTGTCCTGGTCACCAACTTGCGCTTTCTTCTTAAGTTCCTCATTTTCCTTTTTCAAATTGTTAATCTCTTCCACGGTAGCCATAAGTTTAGTGAGGAGATCTTCTTCAAAATCTTTTTCATTCTCTTCATCTTCTAGGTCTTCTTTAGCCTTGATGGGCTCTGGATTTCCTTCTTGTTTTCCATCATTTTCTTTACTATAGATCATTGTCAACGCTCCTTTCAAGTGAAGATCATGAAGTTTATCCCATATGCCTTTTGCCGACGAACATTTTTCAAAATTGGCCTTCATAGAATCAGGGTAGCCCATTCAAGATTGCTTTCATTGCTCTTGTATTATGTTCCTTAGATTCTTCATCCATCAAGCTATCAACAATCACCGATTTCCAGACTTCAATGCCTTGAATCTTTAAGAAATTTCTCATTCTTGCCTCTCATATATCAAAGTTTCCATTGAATAATGGAGCCTTCACAAATTGATTGACTTCAATTTCGGTGGTTGAGGGAGACACATCTTTAGGAGGATTGGAGACTTTCTTTCTTGGCTTCGCCAGTTGTGTTCTAATGATCAACCTTCACGCTGTTAGGCTTTGAGTGAAGGTACTTGCTCTGACACCAATTGTTGGAAATACTGAGAGGGGAGTGAATCAATATTTCTTTTCAATTGTTACTTTTACCAGTTAGATCACTTACATTTAGAACACAAAAAGAACAACATGAATAAATTCTTTTATTAATATAATCTTTACAATGAATCAAGTGCAATATATATATAGGGCTCCAACCCTAGATGAAGACACTCATCTTCAATCTCCATGCTCCAACTTGTTGCCAAGCACCAACTTGGACTTTAGTGAGGCTCCGACCTCTAGGGCTTCAACCCTATCTTATCCAAGGCACCAACCTTGAGTTTAGAGGCTCCAACTCCAAGGACACCAATCTTATATTTGCCAAGCACCAACTTGGACTTTCCAAGGCACCAACCTTGTCAATTCTGAGGCACCAACCCCAAGGGCTCCAACCCTATGGCTTCACTCTGTCAAGGTATGTTTGGTTGTACTTCACGGCTCCCAAGCTCTTCTTCAGCAATCTCTATCAATCCTCAGCTTCACTGTAGTCTTCACGCTACATCATCAATGAAAACCTTATCTTTTTAGAAGATATTGCCACTACTCTTTATGTCACCCAAACAAAATTTCCAAGGTCACCTCATGATGGCTTCAATGCATCATGGTCTCCAAGGGTGTCTCCAAAACTTCAAGGGTTCAAGGGTTGCAAAGGATTGTCAAGGTTGATCTAAACAATGCTCAATGAACTGCTTCTCAAGAGATGCCCAAACTCCCTCAAGTGTCACCTATCCAAAACACCAGAAGTCTGCTCACAAGTCTTAGCGTTGCCTGCACAATGGTCTTCAGAATCTTCTTATGTGTCCTTCAATAGTCTTCAAAAAAGGCTCAAGCACTGCTTCAAATATGTTCCAAAAACTCCACTTCAGGAGGTCTTCCAAAGCTATCTTTAAAGCTGCTATGAAATTGACTCTTAGTCTGATCTAAACACCTTCAATAATATTTCAAAAGACTCTTCCAAAATTCTGCTAATAGCTGCCTTCAAAAACTGTTCCAAAATTTTTCTCCAAAGGTGTCACAAAGGATAGCCCAAACTTGGTTTCAAAAAGGTCTGAAGTATATTAGTCTTGTGATTCGAGCTCACAGTTCAAGCCTCTAATTCAGAACTTTCAATAAGTTTTATCCACCAAGTCTGAAGTTTAAATGCCACCACAAATCTGCAATACAAGTGTGCTTACCACAGGTTTGTTGTCCATTGTCCGAGCCTTTATTTCTAGCCTCAATTTGCTGACAGTCTAAAGGTAATCTGAGCTACAAACTAATGTGTCTGCCCTTGAATTTTAGCTTCTCCAGAGAATAAAGTGCAGATCAACCGAGCTCCTATAGTCCACACTCATCACAGGTCTGAGGTCTGGAAATTATCCACAGCCACTAATCTGAGTTTGAGCTTCTTCAACAGGTAGCCGTCCTCCAAAACTGGTCCGAGGTTTGCACTAGTCTATTGGCCACAGGTCTGAAATCCGCTGTCTGAGTTTCTCCTACAGATGGGTTTGCAATCTGAGGTTACAGGTGGCTGTCAAGGGTGCATAACCGAGCAAACTTCTTATCACAGGTCTGAGACAGCTACAATTCCGAGCTGTATAGATGATTAATTCAAATTTTAACCCAAGCAAATATTTCTCCAAAAGATCCTCCTCGGTCTCCTTGTTGTCCTGTCTTTTTCTGTGTCTTATCTTTGAAATCTTCACCGAATTACTTGCTAAAATGAGGTGTCCGAACTCATTAATACTGGTTTGACGTTTAAGATGAATGGATGTGTCTTATGGAGGGAGGCCGACATGACAGGCCTAGTACAGGTCGGCTCAAGGACCAGATTAATATTCATAACTTAAAAAATTAACATCTCCCAAAATATTTGGAGTTTCGGGCCAAGTAATAGCTCATTGGAAAGCTAAAATATGTTCTAAAGGATGGTGAAGGTCTCATAGAAAAGTTCTGCCTCTAAGGAGGTGAAAATTATTTTTTAATGTGACTGGTCTTTAATAGGACAACAACATTTTCATGGATGGGCTTCTCATGGATGAGCTTAAATTTGTTTGGTTTCTTCATCAAGGCTCCTAGGCTCATAAACGTCATCATGTCCCCAAGATAGTGATGTGTCATAAATCATATGCAGCATCATGTCATCATGTAGTCTTCCATCATCAAAGTCACCGGAGGTAAGGACATTTAAGGTTATGGCTTCACACCATTATCAAGACCATCAAAGGTAAGGACGTCATCTACTCCTTCATCAAATGTGGTCAACATATGTTATTGAGGTCATGAAGGGCTTCTAGATCATCAGGGGCATGATTGACACTTCTTGCCTTATACATGATTGAGCAAGAGTTATAGTCATCCTCTGGCATCTTCAAGAATATTTGCCATCCCGACCACTACCATATTGACATCAATGACAACCTAGATTAACAGTTCATCAGGTAACTGTCGATCCTCTCATACCAAGCCCGAGGAGCTTGCTTCAAGCCATAGAAGGATTTCTTCAACCTGCATACATGTGTCTTTTGATCTAGAACATCGAACCCCTCGGGTTGTTCTACATAGACTTCCTCCTTAAATGAACCATGCAAGAAGGCGGACATCCATTTGATGTAAATTCCATCCTTGAGAGGCGGCAAGGGCAATGATTGAATGAATGGTGGTATATCAGGCAATTGGTGCAAATATCTCATCATAGTCCACACCTTCGTTTTGAGCGAAGCCTCGAGCAACAAACCCTGGCCTTGAACTTTTCAACACTTTCATCAGCTCCATGCTTGATCTTGTAGTGCCATTTCAAGGTGACAATAGATTTACCCTTGGGTCTAGGGACCACCTCCCAGACATCATTCTTCATAATTGACTCATACTCTTCATTCATAGCATCCTCCCAAACTCGGTGCTTCACAGCTTCTTCAAATGTGCAAGGCTCAACTTTCACAATGGTGCTCATGGCAGCTAAGTACCCTTGGTACCTGTTCGACTTCTTACTTTTGCGAAATGTCCCCTGTGGTGCAATATGTCTCTCGACATCTTCGAGGGTGTCCCTAAGCCATGAGAGTCTCCTTCTCGAGGAGGAGGGCTCATGGGGAGGTGTATCAATGGGATCCATCGGTTTCTTCAACATCAAGCGTCAGTTCATCCTGCGGTTCTCCCTGCTTTCCTGTATCTGCTTCTTTGTCCTTCCTTGGAATAGGAAGGTTCCTAATCTTCCCAAGGGAAACATCTTCATCGAAGGTGACATCATGACTTATGTCCACTTCTCTTTGACCAAACACAAAGATTCTATATGTCTCTGAAGTTTCATTGTAGCCCACAAATGTTCCTTTCGCCCTAGATGCATCTAATTTTCTTTTCTTTTCTTTCGGCATATGAAAATATACGGGGCTACCAAAAATTCTAAAGTGAGAAACATCAGGTTTCTTACTGGTGAAACATTAGGTTTCTTACATGGTGGTGTTGGCAACTTCTCCCCTTAGGAACTTCGGAAGGCCTTGATCATGAAGCATGGCACGAGTGGCTTCTATAATAGAACGAGTCTTTCTTTCAGCCACACCATTTTTCTCAGGAGCATATGTAGTAGTAGTCTCCCTCTTAATGCCAACTTCTCTACAATAGTCATTGAACTCATTTGATTCATATTCGGTTCCATTATTGGTCCTCGATATTTTGATCTTCTTCACTGTTTGATTTTCAACCAAGACTTTGAAAGAGCGGAATCATGTGAACACTTTGTCCTTCTTCTTCAAGAAATAAATCCAAGTTTTACGAGAAAAGTCATCCACAGAGATAACATAATATAAATATCCTCCCAAAGATGTCACGGGAAACATACCAGATAGATCAGAATGGACCAATTGCAAAATGTCAGTAGTCTTACTATCACTTGAGGGGAATGGTGCCTTTGTATGTTCTCCTTCGGCACATCCCTGACAAACACCTTCATGTTCGAATTTAAATTCAGGCATACCTGTCACCATCTTCCTATTGGCATTATGATGCAGGTTTGGCATTATGACACAGGTGTTGTCCTTGATGGCAACTCACTCAGATGATAGATCACAGTTCAGGCTCACAGAATGAAGGAAAAAGAGATATACGCAGGTTCGCCTTGACCAAGTTGCGTATACATGCGGGTTCCATGACCAAAAGGCGCGTATGCGTATACACGCACTTTCATGCAAGGAAAGGTGCGTACATGTTGGAGAATTTGGTTTTTGGTCTATGGTATTTGGACCATGGTATTGTGATCCATGGTATTGGTCCAAGGTATCTTGTCCAACGTGTTGACCCCAGGTTTTTGGTCCAAGGTATTGGTTCTAAGTGGTTTTGGACCATGGTATCGAGTAAGGCCTAAGACTATAAAAGGAGGAGAAGATCATTAGGTAAGGGCACTCAAGTATTGAATATCTAATAAAGAGCAAGATCTAAGATACTGGTGATTGGGTTATGGTACATAGTTGGATCTAAATCAAGGAGGAACCTAAGCGCTTGAAGAAGGATAAGCTCTATTGAAGGGTCAAGATCTTAAGGCTTAAAGAGAAGTATCTTTGTGTGGTTTTTGATCTTTTATAATAGGCGTATGTCTTGATCTGTAAAATCTGATGATCTGGGTACAAACTGATGTCTGAATAATTAAAAAGGGTAAATCATCTTTTACAGATCTATACGCAGGTTCAGTATAGCAAAGGCGCGTATACACGCTGGTTCGACAATTCAAAACAGCGTATATGCAGGTTTGCCTTCCTATAACGGCGTATGCACGCAGGTTCGACATATTGAAGTAGCGTACGTCTCATAAAATATGTTTTAGCTACTTCTGTTTACTGTTGCAGTGTTCTGGGTTCTGGTTGAGTTCTGGTACTGTTACTGTATTCTGGTTACAACATTCAGAGAAGTGATTGTTTGATTCAGTTTTGGTTAGTGCAAGGGAGATTGATTGATGCAGATATATTTTGATGTTTGATTGATGCTATTGATGGATCCAGTCTGAAAATTTATGAAGCGTGGTCCCTGGAAGAAAAGAGAAGGTTGTAGCCTTCTATAGGTCAGCACCTATGTACTAGTACATCAGCTAGTACAAGAGCTAAAGGGGTTGTAGCTCCCTTCCAGGAGAAGCTGGAGAACAAGAGAAGGCTGTAGCCTTCTGCAGGTAGAAGCCTGCGTACTGGTATAAGACTACACTAGTACAGAAATATTGTAAAAAGAAGTTTCTTATTAAAAGAAGATAGAGACGAATTGCAGTAGGTGGGTTTCACCCACATTGGGTTTCCACCTTATATCTTGTGTCCTTGTGTGTGATTGGCTGCTCTGTTTTACTGTACCTGTTACTGCTTATATGGTTCTGATTCACAGATTAAAGATCAACTGACTAAATAATAAGTTTACAAGGTATACGCTGGTTGCTCTAAACACAGTTGCGTATATACGCAAGTTTCATTAACAGAAGTAGCGTATGTAAATCTGTTTATGGAATTGAAATATTGTTAAATACTGATTCAGCCCCCCCCTCTCAGTATTATTTCCAACACTTCCTTGCATCGGGTAGAGCTTTATAATGTAGGTGAGAAAACCTTCGGTGCCATAATTCGGATTGAAGAGATGTGTCGCAAGGCATATCTCCCAATGGACTTCCTCCAACTTGATATAGGCTATCAACCCTAAATCCAAGAGTAAATTCTTCTTTGAAATTTCTTTTCCAAACACGCATCTTTCCATCAATGAATGCCACCTTGAATCCTTTGTCCTCCATTGCTGAGATGGATACCAGGTTCTTCTTAGATCGGGTACATATAGTACATCTTGAAGATAAATGATGTTACCTTGATTCAATTGAAGAGTAACATTCCCAGTCCCTTTCACAGGATAAGTGGCATTGTCTCCAAGAAAGATTTCCAAATTTGTATCCTTTAATATGAGATTTGAAAGAGCCTCCTTATACCTAGTGAAGTGCCTTGAGGCACCACTATCAATCAACCAATTTCCTAAGGTATCTAGAGGAGAGGCAGTGGAAAGGGCAGATATAAGATAGAATTCTTTTTGCTTGTTATCTACAACTTTAGATTCATCATACCTAGAGTTTCTTGATCTTTTGGGAGGTCGACCATTTCCAAGTTGAGTAGCGGAAGCATTCCTTTTTCCTTTGTTGTTGAACCTGCCATTCCTTTGATTGTTGTTGCCTTTGAAATTGTTGCGGCTGTTGTTGTCATCATCCTGAGGTGTTTCCCTTTTGTTAGGACACTCCCTAGCATAGTGGCCAAACCTGTTACAAATGAAGCATCTACCCTTTCTTCCATCTTAGAATCCCGATCTTCCTTGACATTGCTTCTTTGAACCTGCATTGTTGTTTCTTTTAGCATGAGTGGAGAATGCAATAGGATCATTCCTATTTGAAGGCATGTCTGTCTCTATCACCGTTGTTTCTTCTTGAGTACATCTAGTCAACAATTCATCAAAACCTGGAATTTGGTCATTGTTGAGGATAGTAGTGTTGAACACATACCATTCACGAGACCTCCAAGGGCAATAAGAGTGAGCTCCCTGTCAACAATAACTTCTCCAATTGAAAGAAGATGATTTTTGATTTCGGTAATCCTCATGAAATAGGATTGGATATCTTCTCCTCTTCCCTTCTTTAGGTCCTTCAACTTGTTCTTGAGAAAGAGGACTTGGTTTGCATTGCTAGCTTTGAACATGCCAACCAACTTATCATATATCTCGTTAAATGTGTTCAAATCAAAGATGTAAGCAACGAAATGCTCATGAATAGAATCCCTGATGATCTTCTTAGCTTTGACTTCACCTTTCTTGTTGTCTTAGCGGCAACTGATGCATTTGAAGGAGTTTCAATAATCTTTCCCTGCACATAGTCCATAACATCATGCTCTTCCAAAGTCAAATCAAGAAACATCTTCCATGCATGATAATCAAACTTATCATTGAGCTTGTCATCAGGTTTGAAGTACGATGAGGAAGCCATTGAATCTTGTCCTTGTCCAACAAATCTAAGTGATTGCTCTTCTCACTCTTGCTTGGGCTTAGTCTTCACCTGAACTCTGATACCATATTAATTTTAGATAACAATGGTATGTTCTATGCTTAAGAGCAAGTTACTTCAATTTTTCTTATTAGCCCAATATCGATTTCCAAATTAGCAATCATATTAACATTGATAGTAAATGCAGATAGAACATAAACAATAAGCAGAAGACAAGCCAAGGCAAGAGGACATAGTATTTGGCAGATGCTAGGGAAAAACCCTAATGTGGGGAAAACACTTTGATCAAATCTTCTTATTATTCTTCAAAAGTTTAGCACAGAGAGTACAATATACAAAATTTACTTGCCCAAACACTGTAAAAAATAGTCTAGTCAAACTGCAGTCAACAGGGTGCCCTAGCCAGAAAGTCAATGCTGGTCAAACCAATAGAAATTCTTCTCCAATTAAGCTCGGTCAAACTCGGTCAACTCGGCCTCCAAAGATTGTCCAAATCAACCCAAAACAATCCTGAAAAATTTGGTCAAACTTGGTCAATGCACAGTGAAATTTCTGCGCTCAAAGGGTTGCAGTCAACGCTGGTGAACCTGATCAGAGAATCTCGGTTTTTGTGCTAGAATATGCGGCCCTCCCAAACAAAGAATTTCCCACAAAAACACAGTCAAACGAAGTCAAACACTACCCGGTCATTGCTGGTCAAAGTTCACTGCAACTCGGTCAACGCAAAGACCATAAATCCCAGTCAAACCTTCGCACGTGTGGAGAGGAACAGGCTACTTGTAATTTTTACGACCCAATCAGATGTAGAGAGAGAAAGATGTGTGATGATGAGTGACCAAATCAAGAAAATGACTCCTCTATATATACACAACGGTGAGGGTGAAGAGACACGTATGTTGGGCTTCATGAGCCTACATTAGACTTCTGGCCGACCTTGACAGTTTGTCCATAGAAGAAATTAATTCATAATTCCATTTATACTTGTCAGAATGAGATGATCTTTAGATCAATCCTGCACCTCTCGGAAAGAGGAATCCAATAAAATTATCATCTCCATCATATGAGTTGTCTAAGGTGGAGTTTGGCCCTAGTTTCCAATTTTAACACTGGTGCATGGCCATGCCACTTTGTTTGTGGTGTGATATTGCTATTGGTTCATCATTGAGTGAACTTGTGAATGCAACCAAGAACCCTTTTCTTTTGGCTTTACTGAATAAGTTGTAGATGATTATTTGATCTAGCTTCCTGCAATATTGAATCCCATTTTCAAGTATTTTATCATATAGGGAGTAACCATTTCTTTCGAGCCAGCAGAGTGATCTCCAATCTTCCTTGACCTTAGCTCTGATACCATGTTGAGAAATCAATGCTAGTAGAATTAGGGTTTGATTCCTCTTTCTTTATAATTACTTGTGAATTATGTTGGCTTCTTTTACTTCTTTATTATATTATCTTTCATCAAGCAATTACCAAATTATGTGTGTATGAATATCACAAGAACAAGAGACATAAGCTATAGGCGCTTAGCTAGGGAAAAAACCCTATCTTGGGGAAAACCCAGTCAAACCTCTTCCTTCAATAGTTTTCACGAGATAATCCAAGACTCTTCGACCTAGACACAAACTTCCTCCAATCACCAAGTTA
Source organism: Pinus taeda (assembly GCA_000404065.3). Lineage (NCBI taxonomy): Eukaryota > Viridiplantae > Streptophyta > Pinopsida > Pinales > Pinaceae > Pinus > Pinus taeda. Next base: position 30,412 of record APFE031190718.1, on the reverse strand, counting down.
GCCCTTCCTTCCAGTAGCTTCGATCTAGACCTTCGACCTTGCAACAACAAAACTTCGATCTATGCGGCAACAACACTTCGACCCAAACAACTTCGACTTCTGCAACTTCGACACCAACAACTACAGAACTTCAATCCCTACAACTCCCCAGTAACTTCGTAGAAAAGAGAGAGAGAGATAGCCCAAAACTTAGATCCTGCAATTCTCCTTTTTCTCCTTGAACTTCGCACTTTTATTGCACTGCTTCTTGTGTATATCGAACTTGTTGAGTGGATAATCAAATAGATCGAACTGCACTTCTATATATAGCCTTCTTGTGGGTCGAATTGCTCTCATGTAGGCCGACTTTATTAGGCAAGGGCCGACTTGTTGTGGAAGTGACAAATTACATATTTGACTCAAAAATAATTCTTTTTACATGATTCAAAAGCCCAAGAAGGGTCTCATAAAATGTACAATGACTCTAATGACTCAATATAAATCCTAAGAGTCCTCAATGGGGACTTTGACCTATAAAATGATGACCCAAGCATGAAACCCATGCTTTAATGAGTCATTTTAATAATAATGCAAAAATTCTTTTTCATTCTTTTGATAAGCACATTTCATAATGTCTCAAATATAATTATGAAGACCGAACCTAGTTACATTATTCAACAATATTAACACACAAAAGGTATAATTGTTTTCTTGCATAACAATAAGCTATTTGGTGACTGACATGAGATGATAGTAGACTATTTATGGACTAATTTTCTTGATAGTGGTATATCTTGAAGTCTAGTCTTTCACAAGGTTTCTCTTTGCATCCTTGTGGCTAGAAGGAGAGTAGATTGATAATTGATTTGCATTGCTATTAAATAACCCTGTTTTGGTTATTGACCTTCTTTCATCTCCCTCAATTATTGCATCTCTGTTTGCAATCTCATCTAAGTGGCAAAAAGTGTGTGTGCTCATTTAAGGAATCTGGCTTAAGATAAGAAGATAATTGGTCAGAAATTTAAATGGCAATCTTGGTTGAATAGGCAATTTTTGCATGAGATAAGCTTGCCACCCTCATTAGTTGCCAAATGGTTCTAATTGCAAGCGCTTTTACATATTTATATTAGTACACTGTGTGGTTTAAAGCATTGCTAGCATTATTGTAGCTTGTACTTTCCATTGCCATCATTGGTTTTTGGATAAGAGATTACGTTACTTTTCTTGTGAGTTTATTTGTTATAATAAGTGCACTAACGTTGTGTTTTACAAGTGAGCTTCATATCTAAATCTCATAATCTTGTAACCACTCCTAAAGCACTTAATTAATCACTATTATGATCTTAAAGCCATCTAAATAATTTCATGAATTGCTAATTGTGTTAGTATCTGGTTGAGAGATTGGCATTATCAAATTGGCACATCGATATTGTTAATAAAGACATTGTACTTGTGCACTTCATATTTATTATAAATTGATAAGTAATTTGTCCATTGTGAGGTTTCTAATCTTGAATTGATGTACAACATTTCAACACCATCTATTTTCTTCATTGAGCACTTTCTTTTGGTGAAGATTGTCATTATAAATTGTTAAGTATTTCTTCTCATTGTTCTAAATTGAATCCAGTTAAACATTTAACAACTTCACCTAAAGATAATCACTCATATTTTGCATCTTGCATTGTAGGCCTAGTCTTGCGTTAATTAACTTACCTCCAAGCATAAGCTTGGTTGATAGAAATATAGGATCACCTTTCTCATTTAGCTTGTGAAGGAATGACCCTCTTTAGTGGTTAACACGGTGACCTTGCAGTCATCAGAGCTGTTGAAAAATGTGTAACTAGGTTCGGTGTTCATAAATATGAAACGTACTTTGTGATTCTTGTATATTGTAAAATGAAAGAAAATTTATTATTATTATCTCTGGAGCATGGGTTTCATGCTCAAGGTCAAGGTTTTTTATTTTATAGGTCAAGCACCCATTGAGTGTTTCTAGGGTTTGTCCTAGGTCAAGAAGTCAAAAGAGTCATTGTCATATGTTGAAGACCCCATCATGCACATTGTAACTTGTAAAAATAATTATTTTTTTGTATTTAAAAATGTCAAAATACCCTTCAAGACCAACTCAGTCTGCCAGCTAAGAAGTCAACTTATTTTGAGGATCTTCATCCACCTTGGAAGCTTATATATAGGAGGGAAATCGACCTCTTAATGACACAATTCATTCTTTCATCAAGCAAGCAAAGGAGAAGAAGAAAGAGGCCAATGAAGGAGAAGGAGAAGGATCAAGTGTTTGGGCTATTTTCTCTCTCTCTTCACACATGTGAAGAAAGGAAGCTAGGGTTTCTACTACTGGGTTAGGGTTTTGCTGTATCATGATCGACTTGGAAAAGGAGCAGGAAGAAAGTCGAATTAGGTCATTCTTAAGCCCTAGAAGGAGGAGAAAGTCAAGCGAAGCTTTGAAGTATTAGAAGCCCTAAATAAGCTCACACGTGTAGAAGCTGCTGTTGCTTCAGACTTGCAATAGAGGCCAAAATTCTGTTGCTGGGGGCGAAGTTGTGGTGTTGGAAGAGATTTCACTGGGTTTGACTTGGACAAAAAGAAGCACATCATCAAGGACACTGGACTTGGTCTTGGAAGGGTATTGGGCTCGGTCTAGAGGTCTTGGAATTTGTCAATTGAAGAATCTATAAGAGGAGAAGGGATTTACATGGTTTCCTCTCAGGTGGAGAGGTTTTGGCCCTGACTTGTAGCCTATATCATGTGTTCTTGTGTATTACTATTCTTCTTGTTTTGGTAGCGGTTTGATGATAAGAACAAACATAATAATAAGAGATGAAGCTAATAAGTAAGAAAAAGTAAAAATATATCACAAGCAATTATCAAGTAAAGGGAAATTATCCTAACTATTGCCCTATAGATTTCTCAACAAGAGCCACAATCTTTGCAGCGCTAGAGGTGTTATCACCTGCCGCCTACACTTACCTACAGGTTAGTGAGGAAAGCTTTCAACCCCACAAGGTTTGGTTGGTGGAAGGGAACTCAAAGAAGGGATTGTCCAACTAATCCCGACTCTCTCCGTTTGAGCTATCTCCAAGGTTAGTTAAGGGGGTGGTCCCTAATGAAAAGTTAAGTTAAAAGATGTGAGTTTCTATGAGAATTGTTAGAGTTAAATAGATTATTTCTTTAAGATTTATAAACAAAAACTGATATGAGTAGTAACCATCAATACATAAGATAAGCATGAAATCCAGTGTCTTCAAAGTATTGCTCTTTAAGAAATTAAATTGTATTTGCTTAAAATGAAGTGAAATGCTTTCAAATGGAAAGCCAAAGTAATCTTGAAAAGTGAAACAATAAATTGTTAGCACAAGATATTATAAATGCTTTTAAGATGAATAAGTCTACAAAACAAAGCATGGAAACTATCTTGCCCAAAAGGATACAATTAGAAATCTACTTGTGAGAATGAGATGACAAAAAGAACTCAAATGTTAGACCAAGATGACAACATGAAATTAAGTTTGCAACCCAAAATAATAGTACTTGAAAGTGAAATCAACCATTCATGACAATATGCAGTTAAACCAAAAGATAAGCCAATTTCCAAGTACAAGAAAATAAAACTTATTGCAAAATTAAAAGGGACTACATGTGATGGAATTTTTTTCTTGGTTTACTTTATTAATTAGTGCTAAGGCAAAGTTACAATTGAACTCTAGTCCTCAGACCTCATCCTCGCCCAAATGTTTGGATCTCACAATGAGTCAATAGAGGTGGAGGGTCCCTAAAAGTCTATTCAACCAACTTAAGTTGGAGGTAAGTTTTAGTGATGTTTGGGGCATGTAAATAAATTAACCAAACAATGAAAATTAACTTCAACTTGAAATGTACTTGTTTGACATGAAATAAAATGTTATTTTGTGGAGAAAATTTGTCCAAATACTTGATGCATATAAAATGTGCTTAATGGTAAAGCATAAGTAAACTTGGAACTATGTTCAATCTAAATAAGATCAAGTAAAAAGTGTTTGCATGCAAAAAATCTGAATTTGTTATGAATTTAAAACATGTAGTAAATTAAATTAAGTGCATGCAAAATTAGTGTGATGCATGTTGTGTTAATTTCCCAATTAGCTGATATGCTTGCAAAATGAAATAAACCAACAAAATCAAACCACCAAGCCTCTCCAAAAGGTGGAAAGATAGGGATACCAATGGGTAAAACCCACGCTTCCAAAATAAAAAAATTTATTAGTTGTTACAAGAAGGAAAAGACAATGAAGTCTTCTCTAAAATCTAAGGAAAGTCTTAACAAATTGGCATCAAACCATAGACCTTTCCTTGCCGAAAATTTCTGCAATTTGAGGTCCACAAAGGCTCAACAAAATTCAGATTTGTTTTTTGAAGAAGAGAAGCTAAACCTCCTTTATGGCCATGGCCAAGAGAGAGAAAGAGATGGCTAAAATGAACTCGGCTTCCCTCAAGAAGAACATAGCCTTGTCCAAGATGAATTTGGCCTAAAGGTGGAAGTAACCAGTAAAGCCGAGCTTCAAGGTCCTGCATGAAAACTTGTACGTAGTTTTCAGATGATGAATCTCGCAAGTAGCCGCAAGAGAACAAGTTAGAAACAATCTACAACAACAAATGTTAGCTCAAGAAACTACAAAAATAATCTGCAAGAGGCTAGGACAAAGAGTATGAACAAACTCTCCTCTTTGACTAGCCATGAGTTAGCTCTTTGAAATAGGCAGATATTGATAAATGAAGTACAATACGTAATTTTTTATTTCTATTTTTTATTATATCTCTTTTTTTCTTCGAATTTTGATATTTTGATACAAGAAATAAAAGCTTTAAGAAACTTGAAAGAATCCCTGCAAGTCACAAATAAGATATAGATGAGACTTTGGAGTTCAACACATGTGAGTTCTCCTTGAATATTTTTCAAGAATGGGTTGATTCCTCTGAGAATTTGCCCTCACGCTTAAAAAGCTTGACCAAATAATGATTCATTTACAAAACTTCACCACAAATCATTAAATAAACTTGAAATTAAATAAGTTCAATGGAAAGAATTCCTAGAGATACATCTACTATCCACTAGAAGATTTCTTTTCCTAAAGCAAATAATTAATTCTTATGCTAATATAAGATAGTTGCATGCTAACATAACTTGAAACAAGCATGAAAGAAAAAATGACATGAGGAAATAAATAGAAGCATAACAAAAAGTCAAGAATTTACCACATATGCAAGGAGAAGAACACCATCACGCTTTACCCCAAAGACTGTTGTATTATATTGCAAGTAGTGAATACAATCCCGCAGAGTCTCCTCAAGCACAATAACTCATATTACATGATACGATATGATAGCACATAGCCTCATTATATAAAGAGTTGGGAGAAAATCCCATGGAAGAATGCATGTGAGAACTGAACTTGGAGCAAATCCCGAGGAAAGATAAGTCAGGTTCGATGTGGAGAAGATAGAGACACCAGAGCAAAATCGAATTGCATATGTGGCATAGTAAACATATCCATGAGTGAACCAAAGCAATGAGATAACTCCAGTCAAACCAAATCAAACTCGAACCAAGTGCTGCCACTTCAGATGATGATCCCAATGATGCTCTCCGAAGATCCCTAAGAACTGCGTGATTTCCTCAAGTGAAACTCGTAATCCTCCATGTGAAGTGTTAAGCTAGAAGCAACTCAAGCTAATAGTGAGAGAAGGCCCCACAAAATCCTCAGCCGAAATATTTCGTAGAATATTCCTTTAGTACATGAGTTCCTCTAATATATTCGATTTTCCACATGTGGAACTGCTGCTTTATATCTGGGAAATTCGATTTTATGAAATAATGGTATATTTAAGATGTAGTGTGTTCAGTTCTCTCCCACATGTCTGTTGACTCAACTCTTTGACTTTGGATAATTTCCACATGGAATAATTATTTCTCTCTATTTTATTTAATTCTAGCTTAATTAAATGCCACAATTTCCACTAAACTTAGGAAATGTGGGGTTTGAGGGTCCAAAACACATTATTAACCCCTCAAAGTGTGCCATAGTAGAAAGTTGAGGGTGAGAGGTGCAATTTTTATTACTCATACCCCATACAACTTCTCCAGACTACACTTATTACAATTTAAATACAATTTTATTTGCAATTTTTAACTTGCGGGAAATCTAAAAGATTAAAAAATGACAACCTAGGCCTAACCAAATTCCATGATTTTTTTTGTGTGATCTAGTATGGAAATATGCATCGACTCTAGACATTAGGATGTGTTAGGAACTCAACCTTCAAACCATCACCCTGACTTTGGGGTAGAAAGTGAGTGAAAAAACACAGAAAATTATCCGACTCTGAAAAGGAAGGGATAATTAACTAGATAAAAAAACACTCCAAGGTGTACTCGTTTGCTGATCGAGTCCTAACATCCTAGGCCTGTTACAAACTCAAAACTCATCATTATTAGTATCACTTATTACAATTCCCTGCAGGGTGTGGAATCTGGGTACAAGAAAGATGATGAGAAGATAGAAGTAGAGTTTAAAAACTCTGTTGATTGATGATATCTGATGGTACAAGTGTCCTCGTGATCATCTTGGGCATGGAGTCTTTCATATAATCGTCAGGTGCCATCCCAGTGGTCAACAGGAGGCATCAGGTGGTTAGAACTCAAGGGGAGGTATCGTTAATCAAGCCATAGCTTGCTTCCCCTTAGTTTCTTTCCAAAACATAATTTAGAGACTAGCCTCAAAACAACTGGGAGGAGGGATTCACCTAATTAGGCATATAATTTAAAATAAACCAAGATCCTGCGTTTCATTTAGTTTTTTAGGTGTTGCATTTCATATAGGATAGTGAAGCATCCTAAAGCAGCAACTGTTCATCCAATAGCTTGGTAGATAATTCAACTAAGCATGTATTTTGACTCCATTAAGGCACTAGTCTTTTAAGATAATCTAATTAAATCATCAAACTTGCTAAATTAACCAAGTTTCTAGGCCATTCAGTTGTGTCTCTTGGACTTGTTGATTGCCAACGTGTCTTTTCATCTTCACATTTCATAGGGACTACCCCCCATAGCCTGATGTTGGGAGACAACTAGAACAGAGAGGGCGGGGATCAGAGTGACAATCCCCGCCTTGATCGTTGTCACATCTTGCTTGTACAATTTGAGCGACAACACGTTGGATCATATTGTCTCTCTCTTTCTTGTTGGATGAGAGAAGATGAATGACTCTAGTGTATCATCAAATGATGTGAGTGTGCGTCTTCACATGTGAGCGAAGTAGCCTCTCTAGGCCGAATAGGTGCTGCCTGGTCGACCCATCACTTGGAGGCTTCTAGACTCCACAAAATGCATTAATAATTGTTCTTTCTTGTTATATGATCCCTCCAAGGGCTAGTACATCATGGCCTTGACCCTTTGACTTGACAACAAGACCCCTAGAGCACTCAATGGGTGCATTGACTTAGGACCATGACAAGATGGGCAAGAAGCCCATTTTATTTTGACAAGCACATCATCAAGTCATGACCTGGTACAATAAATGAAGACAAAACCTAGTTACATTTTCAACATTCCCTCTTCACTAGGGAGGTATTCATTTGTAAGATTCCTTTTCGGAAAATATTCAAAATGTTCAATAAATTTATAAGTTTGTACTAGAGTTTTCAGCGGTGTCTTTTGTCGAGCAGTTAAACTACACACTATTGTTGATGATTTATAACAATTGCCACCTCAATAAATACACATGGTGAATAAAATGCACCCAAGTGAAGCCTCTAAGGAATTCAATCTGATATTTTAATACCCAGAAATTTGCATACAACTGATATACATATAATTTTTGCCACAATGACCACACAACACTACAAAAAACAAGTTTTGGGAAATACACAATCCCTTATTATTTAATAGCAGGCAAAGATACAAGGAAAATATAAAATTGGAACTATTAGCTTAGTTCTTCAATGCTTCCTTTATACACCAACAATATCACCCAGACTTGGTCTTGAAATGGCACGCTGTCTAGAGCAAGTTTACTACAACTTGGATATGCCCGTGAAGGAATTTGCTATCCTTTATGTCTCCTCCAATACTCGTAATTAACACAAGGATGAGGAATCAGTTTCTTTGGGAGTAGATCTAGTCACATTCAATTCAGAACTAAGCCTTTGATTTATATACATGCCCACACAACAAGTGTAACCAAAATCTCGTTCTCTCAGTCAACACTCAAAGTCCACTGCCAAAAAACTTGCCTAAGGTGAATGAGTGATGGCACGACCTTCTTTCAACAAGGAAACTTGAACCAAAATGATGGTAACTTGACCAACAACTAGATTCATCTCCTTTGCCTTCAGGGAAAGTCATGTTAGTAGTGTGGAAATGGCCAACAATTATAAAGGGAAACACGACTCAACTTACCCTTCAAATCTTCCCCACCATTCTTCAGAAATTCGACCCATGGAACTTGTAACAGTATACAATGTAGCTCAACCCCTTTTTGCACCCTTTCTTCCAGCAAATTGATTCCTCAATGACTATGTTTCTCTAGTGATCCTTCTTCAACTGGAAAGAATAAGATAGAGAATACCAAATAAGATCATAAAATCAACTGATAACACAAAGATACCTCAATATCCCTGATGTCACTCACAAATCCCAAACTAGGGTGTCTCGTTGCAACACCGAAGTCTGTAATGGCAGCTAGGATTCCAAACCTTCAGTGTCTCCTTCAAACTCTCTCCAAGAGCTCTTTCTCGAAACTCACACACAATGCACGAATGAGGAGAGTCTCCTCATTTTCCTTGTTTAATGAGTTTAGGGTTGTCTTTTGACCTTCACCTTCCCCATTTTTCTTTTCTTTTTGTTTTTTTTATAACTCACTTACCTTTTCCCTCCAATTAAATATCTAAAAGCACTTTTCCTTTCTTTATTTAATAAGGTGACTTTTATAAACTAATTAAAGTCACTTTTAATGGTAGAAAATGCTTAATTCGCCTCTGTGGTCACACTGGCCACCCAAAGCCCCTTTTTATCATTCTGCCCTGTAGATCTTTTCACCCCGATTCCAATGAGCTATTACACTATGGTTTTTCTCCAAGTAATCAGCCTGAAACAACCCCTTAAGCATAAATAATTAAAATATCCCTATTATTAACGCCATTTTACAGAAATTGTTGGAACCCAACACAACCAAGGGAAAACCATGTGGAATTGATGTCGATGATGAAATATGGTAAGCGATCCCAATCAAACCCTTAAAAATCCTCAAAAACCCTTTGGCCCCACCAGTGGTGTAATCCTGCTCCTATGACTAGGTTGAGACAAGCTCTGGAAAACCCTCCTAACCACCTCGCCAAGTAATCCAAAATTTGAGGACATTACATCATCACTGACAATAGGTAACATTCTCGTAAGAAGAGCCAGATTGGTAAGCCATCTTTAGCATCAACATTATGATCAATGTACCAACATTGTCAACATGCCAAGGCCTTGACTAGCAAGCTCTATCTCTTGATATATCATAAGGAAATGCTGGGAGGCTTTACATGGGACACACACGACCTCTCTGGGTACATACCCCACCTGTATGTTCACCATGTATGCCCCTTAAGGACTATTCTTATCTTGGATTCCTATTCCTCAAAGAGTATCGGTCCTCTTCGACCGCTCTTCTCTCAGATCCTCAAAAGGTGTCGGTCACAAGACTACTACCTAACTTGGATTTACAATCCTCAAGGAGTATCGGTCTTAGATGCTTACCCAATTGTCCGGATGCCATTCTCTCCTCATTCTTCACTGAGACTTACGACTGTTAGTCCTGGTCCAGTGCATGACACATGAAGTAGAGAACCATGCCCACCACGCCCCCTCTTAACTAGGGAGGGGTGTCCAATATCAATTATCAACTATTTGACGGTAGCTCTCAGGGCTCTATCACCATCATCATCATCATCATTATCATTATCATCACACATGTGAGCTTTCATTGAACATCACAGAGCGTGTGCTTTCTTTGAACATCATAGAGACCTCCAAGTGCAATAGTATCATCATCAAGACAGGGTCCACCATCACTTTCCACATCATTGGCGTGCAACGACTACATCATCACGAACCAATTATCATAGAGCTCGAACATGCCTCCCTTTCAACATCAGGAAAGTGATCTAGGACACGATCATCATGTTGTAGAATGTAACTAGGTTTGGTCTTCATAATGACATGATCTTTGTAAATGATGTAATAAAGAGGAAAAATTATTTTTGTATCACTTGCTGCATGGGTTCCATGAGCAAGAGGTTTATTTATTAGTGGCTCCCATTGAGAGCCTTAGGATTTATTAATAAGTCAAAGAGTCAATGTCATGCATGAAGAGGCTCTTCTTGAGCCTATGTGTAATGTATACAAGTCTATATAAATGTCTAACAACCCTCCAAAGACAAGCACAATCCTCTTGAAGAAGTCTGCCAACAAGAGGAATTAAATACACTTCATGTCGGATTACAATTAAAAGTCACATCCCTTTGTTGGTTCAAGTCGGCTAAATATGGAGGAGAAACTACTATATATACCCAGCTAGGGTCTGCACAAAACAGAGGTACAGGAACTCAGATTCCACTGTAATTTCGATGGGTACGGTGAGGCTCAGGGATCTCAGACCCTCTGCAATCTTCGGAGGAATACAATTTCGGAGATCTGCATTACAGGAATATAGATTTCGGATATCTCTGCAACTAAGATGGGTAATTACAGTGATAAGTATCTCTGTGTCTCGACCTCCTCATGATCACAACCTCGACATACTAAAGCACAATCATGATCCATACTAAATGCAGTCACTGTCTCGGTGATCTTGTAGTAATACACTCTCGGCTTAATTATGATGAAGAGGATCACGATGATCCCACAATAGCACATACAGTCTCGACCTATTTGTTATGATGACAATAATATACTCTCGACTTGCTCACTGTCACAGCCTCAACATAACTACAATGATGAGGATCTCGATACAGGGAGAGAACATACCTTGTCTCGGCATACTAAATAGTCTCAACATATCTATGATGATGAAGATTTCAGTGCATGGAGAAAACACAGTGATAGATTCGGTATATTTTTGATGAAAAGATCTCACAGTGACACACCATACTAGATGCAGTCATGATCTCAGCACAGTTTCAATTATGAGCTAGGTATAGATATAATTTTGATGAAGACATAATTACAAAGTGAATATCTCAATGAAGATGGGACAATGGTGCAGCAACAATAATCTCGTGGCTATGAGTATCTCAATGAAGGTGCAGTAATGATAACATCAGTGAAGCAACAATGATGATGATGATCTTAGCAATATCTAAGAAGAGGATTGGTGTCTTGTTCTTGGAGTGGCTTAATACGTCAAGGGTCATGGTCTTGGTATTCGTCGATTGGAATCTCTATAAGAAGAATTTTGTGTGGGTTTTCCTCTCAAAGAGAGAGGTTTTGGCCCTGGCAGAAAGCCAACATCGTTTGTTCTTGTCTCTTTTGTTTTTGGTAACTATTTGATGAACTAAGCAAACACACTCTAATAATAAGGAACAATTGTACTAATAAGAAAAGTTAAAAGAACCTTACAAATAGTTATCATGAGAAGAAGAATCTTATTAACTCTAATTGCCCTAGATTCTTCAACATGGTATTAGAGCTAAGGTGCTGAAGTCAAAGGAAGGGCAGTAAAAAGAGACATTGAAGGATCAACTTCAAGAAGGGCATCAAAGCAAGTTGAAGGGCCTTGTCAAAATTGAAGGATCAACCTACAACAGTCTACAACAACAAGGGTTTTTGTCCATATAATCAAGGAGATAGTGTACAACAACAAGAACTTTTGACTCCACAGTCATCATCAAAAGGCTACCAAGACTCTCATCAAGATGTCTACAAAGCAATGAAGCTCAAAGGACCTCAAAATCGAAGATCATATCATCTTGAAAAAGGTTGAAACCCTAGAAGCAGTCCTGATCTACATTACAAAAGAAGGCAAAGCATATTGAAGGCAATAAGGCATGGACATCTTCAAAAGATCATCTCCTTGCCCTAGAAGAAGATCATCTGAGGAAGCAACAGATCATCCTCATCAAAAGGAGCAACCTTTTCTATTGAGGAAAGGCTCTCCCATTTGAAATAAGATCATCCAAGAAGAAGCTCTAATATATCTTCTTCAACCATCATCAAAGCAATTAAATAAGTTTCTTTTCATCCTATAATCAAGTTTGGTTAAATGACTTCGTGTTTGCAAGAACTATAAATTGGTTGGGTCATCAAGATTCCTTGTATAAGAAAGGACGATAGATATAGTCCCTGGAAGAGAAGTCATATGAAATCAGTCCTAGGTCCTCTCGTCCCTATGTAGCAGGAGAGGTGACATAAAACAGAAATATGAAATGCTAGAAGATATACTCTCGGAAATACAGTGAAGAAGGTCATATCACTTAGACCTGATTGAAGGTGTCACAAAATGAAGGAATAACTTCATAAGATCTCAATTGGGAGATGAAGATAATCATTATTGTTATAAGTGATAGGTAAGGTAACAAATGTCCATGAACAAGAAGGTTACCTCATTCAACAATTTGTGGTCTCTATGCTAGATAGAGAAAAGTTGATGGCAAAAGTATTGAATGTTAAAGGACTCAAACATGTGCAGAAGGGAAAGGGAAGTTTGATCCTCAAATAGTATACCTAAGACTCAATGCTATGGAAAGATTATGGAAAGAAAACTCATATCGTCAGAAGGATGGAGGAAGCTGAAGAAAAGGACAAAGGAAAGAGGGAGTAACAAATCTCTACTATGATTGAGATGATATCCCTCACAAACGGATCCTATCATAAGCTCCTAAATCTTTTGTTACAGATATAACGATGATAATAAGATGTATCGTGGCATCATGGAAGCATTCGAAACAAGAGCTCGTGACATCACCATGGGAATCATGAAGGATAAAATCCATGGTAGTCAAACATGAAGGATATAGCTCTTGGGAACCTCATTGAACATTGAAGGAAAGAAAGATGTCATCCAAGACAAGGCTCATCATACATCAAGTCAAAAAGGAAACATCTGCCAGATGGGGATATGCAAGATCCTCAAGATTCTCTGATGAAATCCTCATCAGAGGGTTCACTTATCTAGAGAGGAAGAAAGTGTTTCATCAGAAACTCCAACTTGTGAAATTCATGTTATAATGACATATGAGAAGAAGCAGATCAAAGGATTGAAGACACTTCAATCAAGGAAGCTGTTGGAAGAAGCCTAGATGACCTAAAAGGTAAAATGACGTATGTATGCTTGTGTTTAATATCATAATGTCATGTCGTATGGTTGTAGGTAACATGGATCATTACTTCTATCTTGAGAAGCATGATCAAGAGAAAAAGGATCTCCTCCTCTGGAAAAATGCAAAAAGAGATAAGTCACTCTAGATGAAATCAAAATAATATGTCCTCATATGAAGTATGAAGTGGTTGACTACAATTAAGAAACTCTGATTGAAAGCTCCTGGGAATGGAAGGTGTGACGAAGGAAGAGATCGTGAGATATGCAACCTTGACGAAGGCAATCAACATCCAAAAGACCAAGAAGACTTGACTAGGAAGTCTCCCGAAAAGATATAAAGACCCTGATGGAAAAGCTGAAGACCCTTGACAATGGATATCTTTGGGAGATGTGTCAACATGTATGCATGATGATGATGCCTACAGGAAGATGTCATGACGAAGAGCCATCTCGTAAGGTATGATTTGATTTAATATTATGTTTTGATTTCTTGAATAATATCTAGATGAGTTCATGCAAGGCTACTCGAACAAGAGTTGTAAGTACAAGTACAACTAGCATTCATGTGGTGGATGGAAGAAGCATGATGAGAAATTAGTCATATAAAGAACGTTCCATATATGTACCAAGAAAGCCACTTTCCATGAAGAAAGGAATGGCATGACGAACTAAGGAGGAAAGTGATCAATGGCTGTTGCCCTACAAGAAAGAAGCTACTGAATTTCATGACATCAAGGAAAGAAGTTGATCAAGCCGCTGAAGGACCGACGAAGAAGAAGTTGTTGATGTATAGGAGAGTCCCTAGCTAAGAGGGAGCTCTGACAAGTCCCTGATTAAAAGGGAGCTTAGGAAAGTTCCTAGTCAGAGGGAGCTTGGGTACATTCCTTCGAGGAATGGGCATATCTTCCCCATTTGAGAGGGAGAGATTGACACAAGATTCTTGTGTTCATTTGGGAAGAAATAATGGAGGATTGGGTAATTATCTGGCATCCGATGCTCTTTGAGGATGTGTAGGGCATCCAAGATAAGAGTAGGCAGGAGGACCGATATTCTTTGAGGGTTGCGAATCCAAGATAAAAATAGTCCTAGAAGGTCATACTCAGTGAACACCCGAGTGGGTATGTACCTTGAGAGACAATGATAAAGATGTCTATAATCATTGGTATCGTCAACATTGTACTCTTATCTAATGAGAGGTAGAGCTGTTAGTCAAGGCCTTGCTGTGGAAACAATGTTGGTTAATATGATGCTATACAGATGGGTTACCAATCCAATTCTTCTTATGAGAAATTCTTCATATTGAGAATGACCAAGTACTATTATGAATACCTCCCTAGTTAAGAGGGAGTGTTGTAGAATTTAAATAGGTTTGGTCTTCATAATGACATGATCTTTGTAAGTGATGTAATAAAGAGAACAAAATTATTTTTGGATGACTTGTTGCATGGGTTCCATGAGCTAGAGGTTTATTTATTAGTGGCTCCCATTGAGAGCCTTAGGATTTAGTCAATGTCGTGTATGAAGAAGATCTTCTTGAGCCTATGTGTAATGTATACAAATCTATAGAAATGTCTAACAACCTTCCAAAGACAAGCACAATCCTCTTGAAGAAGTCAACCAACAAAAGGGATTAAGTACACTTCATGTTGGCTTACAATTAAAAGTCACATCCCTTCATTGGTTCAAGTCGGCTAAATATGGAGGAGAAACTACTATATATACCCAGCTAGAGTCTGCGCAAAACAAAGGTACAGGAACTCAGATTCCACTGTAATTTCGATGGGTACAGTGAGGCTCAAGGATCTCGGATCCTCTGCAATCTTCAGAGGAATGCAAGTTCTGAGATCTGCATTATAGGAGTATAGATTTCAGATGTCTTTGCAACTAAATTGGGTAATTAGAGTGATAAGTATCTTTGTGTCCCGACCTCCTCATGATCACAGGCTCGACATACTAAAATGCAATCATGATCCATACCAAACGCAGTCACTATCTCGGTGATCTCTCAGTAATACACTCTCGACTTAATTATGATGAAGAGGATCACGATGATCCCACAGCAGCACATACAGTCTCGGCCTATTTTTATGATGAGGATTATATAATATCGACTTGCTCACTGTCACAGCCTCAACATAACTACAATGATGAGGATCTCGGTGCAGGGACAGAACATACCCTATCTCGGCATACTAAACAGTCTCAGCATATCTATGATGATGAAGATCTCAGTGCATGGAGAAAACACAGTCATCGACTCAGTATATTTGTGATGAAAAGATCTCATAGTGACACACCATATTAGATGCAACCACGATCTCAACATAGTTTCAATTATGACCTCAGTATAGATATAATCCCGATGAAGACATAATTGCAAGGTGAAGATCTCAGTGAAGATATGACAATGGTGCAACAACAATAATCTCGTTGTCATGAGTATCTCAGTGAAGGTGCAGTAATGATAACCTCGGTGAAGCAACAATGATGATGATGATCTCAGCAGTAACTAAGAAGAGGATTGGTGTCTTGGTCTTGGAGTGGCTTAATAAGTCAAGGGTCATGGTCTTGGTATTCGTCAATTGGAATCTCTATAAGAAGAATTTCGTGTGGGTTTTCCTCTCAAAGAGAGAGGTTTTGGCCCTGGCAAAAAGCCAATATCGTGTGTTCTTGTCTCTTTTGTTTTTGGTAACTATTTGATGAACTAAGCAGTCACACTCTAATAATAAGGAAAGATTGTACTAATAAGAAAAGTTAAAAGAACCTCACAAATAGTTATCATGAGAAGACGAATCTTATTAACTCTAATTGCCCTAGATTTTTCAACACATCGAACTATCTGCAACTTGCTCTCATATCTGTCATCATGGGGTTCAACAACTCCTTCGGACCAAGTGCCAAGGCAACGACCCATAACATCATATCTTTCACCCATACTTCATATAGCAGGATCGTGCAAAGTCTCTCGAGATATTACGTCATCATCAACGTCATGGTCTTTCATCATCATCCGAATCTTTAGCGAAATCATTGATATCATGTCTCGGCCCGTCATCTAGTCCTTCATATCAACTCATTATGCCACAACTGAACCAGCAGGCTCCTCAGAGACATGCTCCAAAACATATAGAGTAGATAACAATGGTGATACCATCATGGTCATTCTTCCTAGAAGAAATCCCTCCATGATAACACATATAAATTATCCTCATACAATACCATTCATCTTGCAACATAATACCAATGTCAGCTGGATGATTACCAAGTACATACATATGAATTGTTCAAAATATCACATGTTATGAACCATGATGCAATGCATTATATCAGTGCAACTACATGCCCTATTCTATCTGTACAAAGTATTGATGAAATGGAGTATCATCAGAAGAATAGATCCGTAGGATCTTCTTCTTTCATCTTCTTCTTCTGAGGTTCCTTGACCTCTTCTGTTGCATGGGCTCCATCTTTTCGCTTTGTACCTTTCCTCAGATTGGATTCTTTCATCAACTTCGAGCAATTTCTCCTATGGTGTCTCAGCTCGTTACATTCGAAGCACCTAACATTTGCAATGTCTTGCTTCTTCTTTGGATGTCGATACCTTCCAAAATTTCCTTTGCTCAATGTGTTCATCCTTGCTGCATATGCCTGAGATTTTTCGGGAGGATCAGTTTCCTCCTTGGCCTTCAACGAGATTCTTCCATTACACATTGAGACCATAACTCATAGAAACTGGAAGTTTCCTTTCTCGCATAGATGTTGGACACAAATGAGCTCCATTCTTAAGGTAGAGCATTGAGTATAATTATCATCATTTCTGCATCAGAGATTGTCTCTCCAAGGGCCTGCAACTGATCTCTCAACTGAGATATCTTGACTAGATATGTTGCAATGCCTTCTTCAAACAAAATCTTGATCTTGTACAACCTTCTCCTCAAGGCTATTTTCTGTCATGAAGTACTGACACAATACAATTTGTTCTGCTTGTCATATATCTCCTTGGCCTTGTTTAGCTCTACCACAAACAAAATAAGATGATCCTTGATGGATTCAATTAGTATCCTCTGGGCTCTAATCTCACTTTTGTAGAACTTGTTCCACTCATCCATGTTCTTCTTGTCTGGTACTGCCACCTTTCCTTGAACAATGTCCAAGGCATCTTTCTCTATCAAGATGAGGTTTATCCTCTTCTTCCACCCTTGGTAGATAGAGGTGCCTTCTAATTTATTGTTCTCCTTGCAAAATGCAGACATGGTGAACGTTGGAGATTCCCCTAGAATTTTTTTCTTTATGAGATAAGACTGCCTCTGGACTAATGTTTTCCTCACTGTCAATAGATTGTTGCTCTTCCTCCAAAGCTTTTCTGAACTTTATAGGTCACCCTTAACTGTGTGCTACAGGTATGACAATTATAAACGTACAAATATCTTTGCACTAGCTAACTGTCACACTTGATATCTTCCTGTAGCTTTCCTTTCCAATGCGACCAAAACCAATATATTGTTTACTGAAGTCTATACCCTAGGGTTAGGGTTTCTCAAACTAGGATTCCAACAAAGATTCTCGACACCTTTTGTAAAGACCGTAAACAAATGCAAAAATAGTAAGGGATTTATATCATGAACCTGTAAACAATTTCCTGAAATCTTACAAAATCAATTAACAGAACTGCTGAGGTACCTACCTGTGCCCCTGCGGTTGAAGATGCCTTCGGCTGCGCTGCTACAGTTACCAAAAGACCGTATCCACCCAGCCAAACTGAGCAGAACCTGGCTGCTCAATCCAGTAAGCTTCTTAATAGAAGCCGACTGTTCCCTCGTGCCCAGAACCTCAGAACAACTCAAGCTCTTCCTGTGGATGATTTCCTCCTCCTTCAGATTTCTTCCCTTTGTTTTCTCCCCTTCCCAAATCACTGTCCTGTGGTTTTATCCTGTTGTTTGGCGGTGGCCGCTCTTCCATCTGCAGCTCACCGCTTAGTTTGCTGATGACACGCTCCTGCCTTACGCATTCCTCCCTTATCTCTTTTAAGGTCGTGAATGTATATGTTTTATGTTTTTGAAATCATATTATATTTTTATTAAAATATTCTTTTAATATAAACACTATATTGTATATATCACATTATGATTTAATATATCACATTAAAAATTATAAACATTATGATTTAATATATCACATT
>APFE031190718.1:0-11882 GCA_000404065.3 Pinus taeda | reverse complement strand
ATATATAATTTATATAGTTCTCTTTTAAGATTTACCCATATATTAAGCAATATTGATGAATGAGTAGAACCTCTATTCAAGGAAGTGTCATGGTATTTAGCACTTATAGTTACTTTAGTATATAATACTAGTGCGGTGTATGCGACACATGCATATGTAGCTATCATATGTATGTACCGTATGCTTGCTATTATTCTTGCGTTCTTTATATTTATAGATGGGTCGTTACATACACTCCCCCTTCAGAAAACTTCGTCCCGAAGTTAGAGTTTTTATCTTATCTGATTACTTATGATAGCAATTAGTACATTCTTCTTAGGATTGTAAACAGAGGTTAACTTCTTATTTAATATAAGGAGACTATAAAATTGGTGTTTTGAATATTTTTAGGTTTATGATTTTAATGGTCATGCTTTGTCCTAACCAGGTTCCCAAGCTATTTTAAAATCATCCTATCCTTCCTAATCTCTTCCGCTCCCATTCTATCCATCCTCTACTGGAGTATGCCATGGCGTCAGTTTTACTGACCTAACTATTCATAAACTCTAAGGGTGACAACGTCTGTTATACCGACCTGATTCCCAGTAGGCATCCGACAGTCATCATCACACGCCTAGGGGAGCATGATTTGCATAGTCCTCCCATGACTCCAGGGTTCGGAGGATAAACGGTTGGCAACACCTCCACCCCTCCCAGTAGAATTAGGGTTAATACCCCTATCATAGAATCTCTTCGAGCCTTAATTGTTTTGAGGTTCTGTCATCACGTGGTCATTTTGGTAACTGTTTATTATCTGCAATCATACACTTATCCATGCATTTATAAAATGTGCATTAGCATATTCAAAATAACTTATGTATAATTCACATATGTCAACTACAGTATAACATATTTTGCCATATTCTATTCATGTCATTGACTTTCATTTAAAATGTAATTATTCTTTGATTTCTATTCCATCGATCATATTGACATTTATAAATAAAACAGATTTATAATATCATAATTCCTATCAGAAGTAAAATCATTTAATTGTCTTAAACTTTACTTTGACAACTATAATTTAGTAAGATCAATAACATATTTCGTTTTGGTATCCATGTACCAGCAGAATTTAAACATATATTATGTTACAAAATTTCACGTTTATATATAATCATTCAAAATGGTTCTGAGTCTCTGATTTGCAGTGAAGTAAATATATACTAAACATAGTTTAAAGTTCTTCAAAATTGACATAGATTAGGGTATTTTTGACATAGGTCTTCTGTATCTTCCCAAGTAGTTGATCCAGAACTATACTTGTCCCATTGGACCTTAACTTGCTCCACTAGGGAATTCTTGAGCTGTCGAACCCTACGTTCCAGTATACGTAATGGTTTGATCGATACGATTCTCTTGTCCAATACCTGCAATTCCCTCCATTGAAGGTTATGAGATTGATCAGCTATATAATGTCTTAATACAGATACATGGAATACATTATGAATTTAATGCAAGTGAGTTGGCAGGGCAAGACGATAGGCGACAGGTCCAACTCTTTCCATGATTTTAAATGGTTCAATAAATCGGGGTGACAACTTTATCTCTTTTCCGAATCGAATGGTACTTTTATTTGGTTTGATGCAGATGAAAACCTGATCCCCTACTTCATACTTCCTATCAGTTCTGTGAGCATCAGCATAACTCTTTTTTCTATCTTGTGCTTCCTTTAATCGTTGTCTAATTTGTCTTACTTGCTCTTCCATTTCTTGGATAAATTCTGGTCCTATTATCACTCGATCTTCTAACCTGTCCCAACTTAATGGTGTTCTGCAAGGTCTGCCGTATAATGCTTCAAATGGAGGCATTCCAATTGATTTGTGGTAATTGTTATTGTATGCGAATTCGACTAAGGGTATGTACTTTTCCCAGTGTGATTGCTGATTCATAACATACATTCTCAACATATTTTCAAGTACTTGATTTACCCTTTCTGTTTGCCCATCGGTTTCAGGCAATGTGGAAAAAGTCGAAGTCGGGATTAAATCGGCAAGGGTCCAAAAGTTGAAAAAGTCGTTAAAGTCAGGAGTTTTTCGAAAAAGTCACCAAAAAGTCGGCAAAATTAAACGGCCAGCCAAAAAAATCAAAAAATCGAGATTTAATCGGCCAGCCAAAAAAATAAAAAAATCGGGATTTAATCGGGATTTATTCCCGACTTTTTCCACACTGGTTTCAGGATGATAAGCTGTGCTTAAATTTAGTTGAGTTCCAAAGGCTGACTGCATGCAAGTCCAGAATCTTGAAGTGAATCGTGAATCTCTATCAGATATAATATTTTTAGGTACTCCATGAAATCTGATAATTTCATTTATGAATACTCTAGCTATGTCAGCAACTTCGTAAGTATCTCTTACGGGAATGAAATGTGCGCTTTTTGTTAACTTATCCACTACTACTAGAATGACATTGTGTCTCTGAGAAGTAAGAGGTAGTCCAGTGATGAAATCCATAGAAATGATCTCCCATTTAGACATAGGAATGTCGTGAGATTATAAGAGACTCGCTGGGTGACAATGATCTGCTTTTACTTGTTGACATTCCAAACATTTTGCAACAAATTGAACGATATCATGTTTCATGCCCGACCAGAGGAAGAGTTTCTTGGTATCCGCATACATTTTCCCTACTCTAGGATGTGCACAATATACTGCTCTGTGGGCTTCCCTAAGGATAGTGTCTCGAAGATCCTTATTATCAGGAATATACATCCTTCCATGGAATCGTAAGATTCCATCTTTTTCTAGTTCATATCCTTCAAACTTAGATTCTTTTGGCTTCTTACCCTCAAGACCAAATCTCACCTTTAAATACCAGCGATCTTTTATGAGATATTCTAGTACTCGTTGCCTTAAGCCTACTATGATAGGTATGAGAGAGAATATCCGTGGTATTCTGCTTAAAGCATCTGCTACTACATTTTCTTTTCCTATAATGTATGATATTCTAAAGTCATAATCACTTAGGAATTCACTCAATCGCCTTTGCCTGTCATTTAAGTCTCTTTGGGTGAACAAGTATTGTAGACTTTGATGGTCGCTTTTAAGTATAAAACTTCGTCCCACTAGATAGTGTCTCCAAATCTTTAAAGCTAGCACTACAACGGCTAATTCTAAATTGTGAGTAGCATAGAGTTCTTCATGAGGTTTTAACTTTCTGGAAGCATATGCTATCACTCCTCTATCCTGCATCAATATTGCACCCAGCCCTTGTTTGGATGCATAAGTACATACCGTAAAATCTTTGTCCATATCAGGGACTCTTAGGATTGGTGCACTGGTGAGTAGTCTTTTGAGTTCAGAGAATGCTTTATTACATTCCTCAGTCCATTCATACTTAACACCTTTACGCTGAAGGGTTGTAATCGGCTTTGCAATTTTGGAGAATCCCTCCACAAATCTTTGGTAGTAATCTGCTAAACCCATAAAGCTTCGTATTTCATGTGCTTTTTTCGGTATTGGCCATTCCATGATTGCTTTTACCTTCTCAGGGTCTACTGAAATCCCTTCACCTGATATGATATGACCTAAGTAATGAATCTTTTCCTGAAAGAATGAACACTTGGATAATTTTCCATACAACTGATGTTTTCTAAGGCAGGACAATACTATCCGTAAATGATCTTCATGCTCTTTTTTATTCTTGGAATAGATGAGAATATCATCTAAAAAAACTTGCACAAATTGATCAAGATATTCACGGAAAACATTGTTCATAAGATTCATGAATATTGCTGGTGCATTTGTTAATCCAAATGGTACCACAGTAAATTCATAATGTCCAAAACGTGTCTGGAATGCAGTTTTAGAAATATCGTTTTCGGAAATCCTTAGTTGATGGTAGCCTGATCGAAGATCAATTTTTGAAAAGACAGCAACTCCTTTCATTTGATCGAAAAGATCATCGATTCGAGGCATAGGATATTGATTCTTTACCGTAGCTCGATTCAAGTCTCGATAATCTATGCATAATCTTAAAGATCCATCTTTCTTCTTCACAAAAATTACAAGAGTGCCCCAAGGTGATATACTGGGTCGAGAATGTCCTATATCCAGTAGTTCCTTCAATTGAATTTGCAATTCTTGAAGTTCTGGAGCTGTCATTCTATAAGGCGTTTTAGAGATCGGTTGGGTACGAGGTTTTAATTCAATAGTGAGATCCAACGCTCTTACAGGGGGTAATCCTGGTAGTTCTTTTGGAAATACATCCGGAAATTCGGCTAACAGTGGATATTGTTCTAAGGATGGTCCTTTTTCTTTTCTTGCTTCTTGAATTACATATGTCTGACAACCTTTTCTTAAACAACGCTTCATTTTCATTGCTGATATGTAGCGTAAAGATACTTTTCTCTTGATTCCTTGAATTTGGATTGCTTCTCCTTCATCATTTATACCTAGAATTCTTTTCCCATAACAGTCTACCCAAGCTTGATGAGCTTCTAGCCAATCCATACCTATGATAAGATCATAAGTTCCTAAGGCTGTGACATAAACTTTCAGTTTAGTCGTATAGACTCCTAGGTCAATTTTGCATTGATCCACACTTAAGCCCATGGATTGGAGTTCTCCTGAGGCCATTTCCACCTATTTGAAATCATTTTGTCTGCGAGATGCCAACCCACATTTGTTTAATGCATATGACGAAATGAAACTATCTGTGGCACCAGTATCAAATAAGATTTTGAGTTTTATACCATTAATAATACCTGAAGATTCAACTACAGTGGATTGATGTGCTGCTTGGTCGTTGCTGACTACTGCATGAATTCTATGATTACCTTGATTATTTGATATTGGTTCCTTTCCAGTCCTATGCAATATATTTGATGAAGCTTCTGGACAATCACGTTGAAAATGCGGTCCTCCACATCCCCAACAATTAAGCTGCGTTGGTCCTCTTGAATCAGGACGTGAATTTCTAGATAAAGAGCTTCATCCTCTCATGTTGTTTCCTCTCGAACTTTTTCCTCTACTGGCAGTTCCACGAGATGCCCATGGACTGGTGTTTGATGATTTAGTGGCTATAGTGTTTACTGCCTGGGAGCTCTTGTTCCTACATTTATTGGGGTAAATCTATTACCATAAGGTGGCCTCGAGCTACCTCCTCTGAGGAAATTTCGGCGAGTCTTTCCTGGAAATCCTAATTGTAAAGGTTTTGCTGGCCCTACATCTTTTTTGATCCCTAGATGTTCTTCTGCATAACGACCACATTCTATCGCCTCAGCTACTGATGATGGTTTCCACATGCTCACCAAGGCTCTGATGCGAAGATTTAACCCAAATATGAAGCGTTCAACTTGACGTTCATCAGAATCTAAGTAGTGGATGTATTTTATAAGCTCCATAAACCTTATCTCATACTCTTCCACTGTTTTATTACCTTGAACCAAGGTATGGAAGGCTCTGGCTTGTTGTTGTTGAAAGTATGGAGGTAAATACTTTGCACGGAACCTTTCCTCAAATAGTTCCCAAGGGACATTATCCGATGTAAGGTGCAGTTGCTTTTCTAGATTTCCCCACCAAATCAAGGCACTTTCCTTTAATTGAAATACAACAATTTTTGTTTTTGCTGAAGAAGAATATTCTCTTAATCTAAAGCATCTGTTCATTCCTTCTAACCATGCCTTAGCGCGTTCACCTGTGCGACCTCCTAAAAATTCTGGGAGTTTAATTTTCTGAAGCTCCCTAGAAATATCTTCTTTTGATCTTTTGTGCTCAAAATTCTTTGGTTCCGCTGAACTGGTTGCTAAGGGTTGAAGTTCATCTTTGGTCTTAGCCTTAGTTGATTCTTTTAATGTCTCCAATAAGGCTTCCAATGAGTTCATTATCACGGGCAACTCTGGTGCTGGAGCGATTGGTGTTGATAATGGTCTTGGTGGAGACAATGGTGATAGAGGTGGCGATGGGGCTGATGATGGCAACGGTGGTGACACTAATGACTGTGATGCTACCTGATCACGTTGTCGTCGCTCATATGTCTTTACCATTGTAATGTTTCCTGTGTACATAATAAAATTCTATAAAAATTTGAGGTATACATTCGAATTTAACGTATAGTTTTCTTTTTGCAATTTCACATTCATAAACGGGTATAGTTTTTTTGCTATTTTTATCTGCTAGGCAGATCTCACTAGTACCAAGGTCAAGGAGGGTGGTCTCACGACCTCCTTGTCCTAATGCAGGGTATTCTATCCTAATATGAAATAATGCAGATTTGTATGGTTATTAATGCCTAGGGTAGATCATCCAAAATTAATTACTAAGTAACATTCACAAAATTAAATATTTAAATATTAAATATCTCGTTATAATAAACATCGTCAACACACCCATCACGCCTCAAACTATTACCTCTACAGAAGGACACACATAGTTACAATGTTGAATATGTTACTTAGATGTATACTATCAGAATATCAATTATAACTATAACATATTCATTGCAATTTATAAAAGAATTTTAAATTATTTTCATAAAAGAAATTTAAATTATTTAAAAACTCACACTTAAAAACTACTAATTTAGAAATTATCATTTAAACATTTTTTTTAATTAAATTTTAATTTTTTTAAGTTCTCTCAAAAACTAAATATTATTAGAAGTTACAAAAGCACATTTTAATCGAAATTGATATAAAACTGTTCGCCATGATGATTTCCATCAATCTAACTACAATGATTATCAATAAACCAATATTTGACAACAAGAATTGATACGTTCTAGGGTAGGTTTTTCTAAAAACTAAATTTCAATGATATTCACACAAATTTGTATATACCCAAAAGATTTGTGATGGCTTGGTAGAAATCTTTTCAATGGTGGACAATAGCAATGTATGTCAAAAGGCATTTTGTGTACACGATTTGTACTTCATAAGTCACTATCTCAAGAATGTAATAAAAGGATGATATGGATAGAGAGAATAATTTAAAGAAAATCCAAACGAAGGCTCGTTCGTGTATGAATGAACCTAAATCAAGACTCTTACTTGGATAGATCTATAAATGGATCTAAGGAAATATCATCTTACTCGAATTTATCACCCTCCACTTTGTTCTTTAATTAAAATACCATATTTCTTGCGGAAGAAACTATGAGGTAAGAAAAATAAGGCTTTAAACATACTTTGTTCAGTCATTTATTTTTATATGGAATGATATTAGCTTTACGCACCCATATTAATCATAGGCACGGTTATAGCGATAGTATTGACACGCTAACGCTGGTAACTAAGACGCCGACACTCGACATGCGACCACCCGACAGATGGAACCATGCCAACACGCGGGTCATGGGTTCGAAATTCCTGGCAGGGATTCCTTCTCCTCCCACTCCAGCTGTAAGCGACTCTTTTATCAGTGGCCTTAATCACAAGCTTTGGGAAGCTTTTCCAAGATACCATTAGACAAAAGGGGCTAAAATAGCAATGGTCGTCTGAGTCTCAACACCTCGCCTTCATTCGTAGTAGCGGAATCGCAGAATTAATGTTAACAGAATCCTGTTCCTACATCATCATATGAGAAGACAAAAGCTCAATTCAGTGTAGGTTCTGAGAATTCCGTTAATTTCACTGTCATTTGCATGGCACGGAAACAAAAAGCCCGCAGTAACATTTACAGCCGTTAGGCAACTGCTTTCTCAACAGCCTCCAGCGTGATTCCATGGATGCAGTGGTGTTGATAGAAGAACAGCGCGAGAAGCTGCGAAGAGTAGTAGATGAATGGCGCGACCAAATTGTGGATAACCTCAGTCAGCTTCATGACAATCCTTTCGAGGCCTCTGCTGCCATTGATGTCGGTGATATAAACACCGACCTAATACATAATTTTAACCGACCCAAAGGACAATTCAAGTTTGTTATGTCTGGTTGAAACTGACAATGTTTCACTCAACAAGTTCATCACAGTGCTTGCGTACGATTGCCTTGAAATATCATGGCTTTCCCGCTAGGCATCAAAGAATGTGTATACACAACTGCTCTTGTTTGGTCATTCTAGTTCACATGAAGTTTTTTTTGGAAGGAGAGCTGCAAAAGGCATTTGGTCATTCATTGTCATTATTTATGGAGTTCTCAGAAATCATATGCAAGTTGAGGGAAGTACTGAACAATTTGGTTAGACAAGTTGATTCTATCTATTCGGCGGATACCAAAAACAACAAATTGTGTGCCTCATTCACTACCATCCATATGCCGAGTGCTTTTTCATCCTTTGCTGATGGGCTCACGGTTTTCCTTATTATGGATGAAATTATTGCCCAAAACGGCCATGTAAAGCATTATGCATCAGTCTTTATGAGGATGTTGGACGCTGTGAAAATGAAACCTGACAAGTTTTGTATATCGGCTAAAAATGTGGATTGTATTGAGCGTGTGTTCAATCAATTTGATGGAGTGTTAGAAATTGGCCTTTTTCAGCGATTTGTACAGGAGAACTTAATGCTGAATGAAAGTACACAAAAGCTTAGTAGTAATAAACGATTTTTAGAAGAGAACTTTTTTTGTCTTCGTGAGGGTTTGTTAGACATTCTTTCACGCCTAGATTCATTGAAGGAAGTGCCTTTTGAAAGAAGACTCATAGTTGGATATATGGCTTTATTTATACTGCAATCGTGGCTGACTGTGGAGCCTCCAGAAAAGAAAGGGGCAAGGGTGATTATGGAGGTCCTGAGAAGGCTATGGGTGGTCCATGTGGATAATAACATCAGGTTTGTGCTCCTGGATTTATTGCTGGCACAACTTTTTTATATACTAAACCCATCTGCACAATGCCACTCAGGACGATCCACTTCAAGAACAGAAGTGCTTGACAGAAAACATGAAAACCAGGGTTGGAATCTCTACGCAGTAGTTTCAACAGAAAATTCAACAGAAATAAAATTCACAGAGAATTACACAATGCATAGGGCCGGTAAGGTCGAAAGGGTTTAACGGTAGTGTGGAAAAAGTCGGGAAAAAATTCGAGATTAAATCCCTAAAACGCGATTTTTTTGGCTGGCCGATTAAATCGGCCGATTTTTTGCCAATTTTTTCCCAGTCGAAAAAGTCAGGATTAAATCAAAAAAGTCGGGATTAAATCGGGACTTTTTCCAAAAAATCGTGGTAGTTTCTTTAATGATTTTTTTTGTTTGAAAAAATCGGGATTTTATTGAGAAAATGGGGATTTTATTGAAAAAGTCAGGATTTTATTGAAAAAGTCTGGATTTTTTAAAAAATGAATATTTTTGTATTTTTTTTTAATTTTGCCGACTTTTTCGAAAAACTCCCGACTTTAACGACTTTTTGAACTTTTGGACCCTTGCCAATTTAATCCCGACTTCGACTTCTTCCACATTGGTTTAACCTACGCTCTGATACCAAATGTAAAGACCGTAAACAGATGCAAAAACAGTAATGGATTTATATCATGAACCTGTAAACAATTTCCTGAAATCTTACAAAATCAATTAACAAAATTGCTGAGGTACATACTTGTGCCCTTACGGTTGAAGATGCCTCCGGCTGAGCTGCTATAGTTACCAAAAGACCGAATCCACCCAGCCAAACTGAGCAGAACCTGGCTGCTCAATCCAGTAAGCTTTTTAACAGAAGCCGACTGTTCCCTTGTGCCCAGAACCTCAGAACAACTCAAGCTCTTCTTGTGGATGATTTCCTCCTCCTTCAGATTTCTTCCCTCTGTTTTCTCCCCTTCCCAAATCACTGCCTCGTGGTTTTATCCTGTTGTTTGGCGGTGGCTGCTCTTCCATTTGCAGCCCACCACTTAGCCTGCTGATGACACGCTCCTGCCTTACGCATTCCTCCCTTATCTCTTTTAAGGTCGTGAATGTATATGTTTTATGTTTTTGAAAACATATTATATTTATTAAATATCTTTAATATAAACACTATGTCGTATATAAAATTAGATTTAATACAATTAAACATTATAAACATTATGATTAATATATCAATTCTTTTATATATAATTTTATTATAAACATCACAACTTATACTTAGAGCCCTATTTAATTAATTTTTATATATATTTTAAAAATTATTTTATAATTATTAATATAATTTTTACCAATAATCTGGAATATATAATTTATATAGTCCTCTTTTAAGATTTACCCATACATTAAGCAATAATTATAAATGAGTAGAACCTCTATTCAAAGAAGTGTCATGGTATTTAGCACTTATAGTTAATTTAGTATATAATACTAGTGCGGTGTATGCGACACATGCATATGTAGCTATCATATGTATGTACCGTATGCCTGCTATTATTCTTGCGTTCTTTATATTTATAGATGGGTCGTTACACCTTTTTTAGAGAAATTCCTTTTACTAATACCACTGTTAATTTGAGAAACACAAATATACCTTTTTCCAATTGAAGGTCAACTTCACTGGCTGATGTAATTCTCACTGTGTGTATATATATATATATATATATGGATGTGTGTGTGTGTGTGTTAGCCTCGTTATTGTAGGTTGCACATGAAAAGAATTGCAGGGGTTGAGCTTTCTCCTACAGGTCAACGAACTCATTCTTGTAGCTAGAAGTATCTTCTAAAATAGGCCTAAAGTGTCTTTGCACAATTAGGTCTTGCAGATTTTGAGATAGATGCACAACTCCCTTTTGATGAGAAAGCAGACCTATAGGAGGTCTTGACTCCTAAATTCAAGGTGATCGTGGCCTTCAATTTGGATCCTCCAAGCGAGAATCGTGCTCAGGACTTTGTATGCACAAAGGTAAGTTATATGTATATATATTGTTCTTTAAAGAAACTTTAGTACTTCATCAAACTCGATGTAGCCTTGATTGTGGAATTATGCTCAATATAGCTCTTCAACAAACTCGATTTCGCATATCTTCTTATGGTTACAAGAATATTGATACCCTAGCAAATATGGCTCATGCACAGATTCAATCTTTGTGATGACAGCTTCCTTTTGGTAACAATGATCTCGCTATGGATTATACTCAAAACCTTCGTGGCTCATACTTTTGCACAGGACAATTTCTGTAGGAATTTACAGGGTAAGTTCCTCAGACAGAACACCAAAAGGACACCGCTCACAAACAGATCACAGATCAATACATTAGTATTTTGACGTGGTTAAAACCCTCAGAGAGGGAAACAGTCCACGGCCTGCGGCAACGTGGCTACTACAGGCAATTTATTAATAAAAGAATGAAAATTTACATAAGCTTCTCTCATGCACGGTTAACCTACAAATGACCCTCCATGCGCTTTAAATAGAATTCATGGACCAATCGGGTGTCAAGCCACGGATCAAGTGGTCGGTAATACCGAGGAGAGAATGAACCGTCGGATCACTACATATCGTGACCGTCGGATTGTAAGTTACAAAATGTACAACGGTAAAGAAACACACTTTACCTCACTCTATACCTAACTCTATACTAGACCAAGTTGAACTTAACTATTTCCTATGTGTCGGAATATCCTAACATCCCCCCTTAAGAACAACTTGGGATAGGATTGAAGGATTTACAAAAATGACACAATAGGAGAAGGAAGGAGGCACTAGAGCCTCCTATCCCCCCTTAGTGAGAACTTCCTGAACTCCAAGCATATATCGAAGTTTAGTGAACTTCGCCTCTGTGAGAGCCTTTGTGAAGATGTCTGCAACCTGATCATCTGTTGAACAATATTGCACTTCAAGAACATGGTCATGAATGAGCTTTCTGATGAAGTGCATGTGAAGTTCAATGTGTTCGCTGCGCTGATGCTGAACTGGATCTTTGCAAAGCTGAATGGCACTTTGATTATCACACCAAAGTGTAGTCAGATGCTGCTGCTCAAAGCCCAATTCTGATAGGATCTGACGAAGC
>APFE031190696.1:0-50540 GCA_000404065.3 Pinus taeda | reverse complement strand
TGGGACCGTCCTCGTACAGACAAGGCATCACCATTCTGGTTGTCCATATTTTTCCGTTTCATCTCCTCCGTCAGCAAGCCTGAGACTATTTCATCAAACTGCAAAGCAGTTGCATTGCTACCTATTGCAATAACCAGACTATCCCACGAGTCTGGTAGAGAACAAAACAAACTAATGCACTTATCTTCATCTAAAATTTTAATATCAACAGATAATAACTGACTTACCACAGTATTAAATGCATTCAGATGCTCTCTCACCGAGTCTCCATCTTTCATCCTCAGGTTATACAGCTTTTTCCGCAGGAACAGTTTATTCACCAGAGACTTAGATTGGTACAATGTCCCTAACTTGTCCCACAAAGCCTTCGTCGTAGCTTCCCTTGATACATTAAGCAATACTGAATCTGAGACACACAATCGTATTGTGCTCTTTTCCTTCTAATCTAACTTCTTCCATTCTTCATCAGACACTCCCGTTGGTTTAGTACCCGGATCTACCGCGATCCACTAGTCTCTATCCACCAACAAATCCTCCATCTTGAGTTTCCAAAACTCAAAACTCTGACCATTAAATTTCTCGATCTCTATCTTTCCACTACTCGCCATCTTATTTCACCACCAGAATTGATCTCATAGATCTCCCACTGAACAGGGTCTACCATAGGCCGAAGCGAAACCCCTTAGCAACAAAGGCGTCCCCTTGAAGCCAAAACAGCTCTGATACCAAATGTAGGTTTTAACCCCGTACAGAAATTACCTACATACGAATTCTAGAACACATAAAATAAACAATGTGAGAGCATAACACATAAAACACATATACACAGAGATTTTCCCATTGGATCCCAAAACCAGGACTACCAACTTGATTTTTCATTATGTTCCTTTCAATTTTATAATACATATTTATACATGCCAAAGCATCCCATACCATGGAACGAAAACCATTGCATCCAATATCATGGACCGAAAACCATCATGTCCAATACCATGGACCAAAAAACCATCGCGTCCAAAAAACATGTGCAAAAATCATGCACAAACCATAGGTGGGTCCGCCCAACCTAACATAGGGTCCAAAATCAAAAAACATTGGGGCACTACCCCAGACCCCATAAACTGGTGTTACAGGTACCCCTCAAACCCCATATTAACTACGTGGAAAGAATATAACACAACCCAACACAAATTGTCTAATAAAATTTGAGCCCAGTTCATTATTGTTGCATTCACTATTGCATCTATTAATGGAAGCCATTCCATGGAAAACTTGGTGCTATCAAGTCTACTGAATAACCTACATATCATTGTTGCTACGAAATTACGAGGGGGAGAAATGGATGTCGTTGAGTACTTACCAGTTTTATTCCATTTGAGCTTGCTTCACTTGGTTTCCAGGTCTACGTGATGTCTGTCGGGTCCTCATTTTGTTTATCAAATTTCTCAATGGATTGTTTGTTGTAGATATTTTATGGCTTAGGTAACTGGTACATTAGTCATAGGCTATCCACTAATAAAGACCCCATGACCTTTTGCCTATGATTCTTTAAGGTTTTATCTATGATGTCTACCTCGTCAATTACCCATTTGACCATATCTGTGTATGGTATTATTTTTTGCCTTGCAGTTATCCGATGCAAGAATGAGCATGTTGTTTCGAAATAGGAGGTGTCAGATGACTCCTGAGCATCTATCATGGCCTTTGTTACCAGTGGCCTGGGTTGTTCTTTGTCCAACAAGTTGTACATGGACTCCCATGTCGAAGTTCCTCCGTCCTTGCTGCATGTGGTATCAAAGAAAAGCGGCATAATTTTTTATTTCTCAGATGCATTTCTCTTCCCCTTCTTCACCATTGTTTCCAATGATGTTGTCTATGGATTTTTCTTGGAATTGAGAAAAATGAAATTTATCAGAGAAACACGAGCGAGAATTACAGTGAGAATAAATGATATAGTTAACCTCAAAATGGTGACAAGATAGGAGCTATTATTCAAAATGCATATTAAAATATATTGTATCACGTTGAGCCGCTCTTTAACATAAATTCCATTAAACTTATTAAATAGCCACTAAGGCTTCTTATCATTTCCTTTATTACTCATTAAACTACCGCATCGCAAACAAGAAGAAAAAATTTTAAGGTGGCAAGTTTGAAGTACAATAAAGCCAATTTTGCGATTGTGATAAGATTACCGCAATATCGCAAATCGCACTATCAAAATTTTTTTTGTGCACTTTCCTAGAGTTTTTAATATTCTACGGGATGCAAGATGCAAGATAAGTGACATATTCCTTATCATTTGGAGCATAGATTTCCCAACTGAGTAATTATCTCGCAAAGTTCTTTTCACTACGTGTCGGATTTAACTTATAATTTATAACATTTTCTTCTATCAGGTTCAGGTTTTATCGCACTTTGCAAGCTCGCACATTTCATAAGATTGGACATTTAATTAAATTTATGCAATGTGATAAGGTTGACTCGTTCTATCGCAATATCACATTTCGCATGTTACAAAATTCTTTGTGAGTTGTGTCCTTTGTGAATGTCAATCTGTGATTGTGATAAGTGCTTCATTTATCAGAAATGCCTTAATTCTTAGTTTTGAATTAAAGGTATAATGAAGTCTAAGTTAAATGCATTGATTCATTCTATCGCAATTTACAGAATTTTTTCATTAATTAGCCCTTTCAACACACTTGGTCCATCGGTATGTGCAAAGGCGAGAATTGCTAGTCTTAGAGGGTTTTGCCTCGATATCTTCATTTATTTCTAAAAGTTAAAAAGAAAGTGCCTAAGTGTTAAACGTTTCTTGGAGGATTTTTTAAAGGGTCCCCATTTATTAATAGAGTATTAACCATTAAACTAATAAATGGGGGTTGTTGAGTAGCACAACAGCACTCTAGAATGTCTTGACATTGCCTAACATGCCTTGTCACTCCCTCCTTAAAACACCTGGAGTTCACTAACACCCCCTGTAACACACTCTTATTAATTCATTTCCATGCATTTTGACCTAGTGCTCCCTTGTTTTTACTTGGCACTCCCTAATGCTCCTCGACACACATTGGAAAACCTTAGCACTTGGCACATCTTGGCATGTTTCCCTAACACTCTAGCATTCCGTAGCACTACCTAGCATACCATGCCACTCCCTCCTTAGAAAACTTTAAACTTGTTGACACTCGCTATCACACATTCTTATTCGTTCATTTCCATGCATTTTGACCTAGTGCTCCCTTATGTTTCCTTCACACTCCCTAGCATGCATTAGCTCACCCTGGCACCTAGCACATCTTGGCATGTCGCACCGTCACTCTAGCATTCCTTGGCACTACCTAGCATACCTTGTCACTCCCTCCTTAGCACATGAATAAATCGCTAACACTCCCGATCACACACTCTTATTCATTCATTTCCATTCATTTTGACCTAGTGCTCCCTTGTGTTTCCCTAACACTCCACGGCATGCATTGGTACACCATAGAACCTAACACATATTGACATGTTGCCTTAGCCTCTAGCATGCCTTGTCACTACCTAGCATACCTTCTTACTCCCTCCTTAGCGTAATTTGAACACACTGACACTCCCTATCACACACCCTTATTCATTCATTTCCATGCATTTTTACCTAATGTTCCCTTGTGTTTCCATAGCATTCCCTAACACTCCCTGGCACTTAACACATCTTGGCATGCCTTAGTAGTTGGAATGTCTTAGCATGTCTAACATGTCTTTGAACTATCTAGAATGTGTTATCACTTCCTAACATTCCCTAGCACACCTTCATACTCCATAACTATCATGCCCTCATAGATGGCCGTTTTTTAATGACTTAGGAACCCAACCAAGTCATTGGCAAAACATTGTTGTGCCTAGCTCAAAGTCTCCCTTTTTCTAAAACTACTCTATATAACCACAACTACATTACCATTTCTAGGGAATAAATTGCAGGGTGGTGTGAATGGGTTCACATATAACGATAGTTGAGGAGTTATTTTGCCTAAAGATAAACACTAAACTACCAGTATCACATCATAGTAAATTTTTCACCTGAGTAATAGGTTGACAGAAGTATGCTGCTGATGAGCCCCAGAAATGGGTAATTATAGGGGTTCATTTTACCTCTTAATTCAACTTAATCCACCATTCTCATTAGTTTATTGCATGTTTTTATCATATTTATGCTAATAGAGTGAATTGGGTTAGTCATTATGCCAAAAAGTCTAATGTGTGCTTTATGCAGATTTTTGGTCAATTTTGAGACAAAATCAAAGGTTTAATGAGCACTTGGCAGCCAAATTCATGGAAGAACAAGGGAGTGGATTTGTAGGAGGGTGTGCCCTTCATCTATGAGCCCTTATCTCGAATTCTCTATCAAAATCTCAGAGCACAAAGCCAAGGGGCAGCCAAGCAAGTCAAGTAGGACTGTTGTTATCTTCAGTTCCAAAAAGTAGAGTTCCTTGATTTTAGCAGGACTGTTGGAGGTCCCCATTTGTATAAATAAGAAGGCTTAGGGCCTTAGTTTTGTTAATCATATTTTAGTTATATTTTAGTCAGTAGGTTATCCATTGAACAGTTGTTTTTCGCACTCTAGTGCAGCTCCGAATTTCAGCTCATTTTCGAGTTCTTGTTGTAAACAGTTTTGTGACACGATTATTTTTTGAGTAATGGAGATGAATTTCGCTTTGCACCAACTCTGAGCTTTCCTAGGAGGATGTAGCTCTTGGTTTTGGACCCAACCCAAGTGCCAGTACCTCCTTTGTGTACTTTTATGTGTTTTCCTTGCATTCATAGAATAATTTCTGTTATTTAGGTTAAGATCTTGCTTTGTTACTTAGGTTGTTTTTTATTATTAAAATAGTTTTTCATGCTTTGGGTTGATTTGACAGTTTGGTAACATAAAAGATCTGCAAAAAGGCCATCAAGTAGTCCTTGATCTCATCTCTCCCTCCTTGGGACCATGAGCTGAGACCAAGGCATACTAGCTGCCACAAAAACACTATTTTTGCCTTCCAATGCAATTGCTAGTGTTGGATTTTAGGTTGGAAGAAGTTGATATCAGTTGTGTCTGCATGCTTAGATCTGTTTTTGCTTAGTTTCCATAGTTATCTTGCATGATTTCCTGACTATAAACTTATGTTCATCATGTCTCTGGTTTTTAGGTCAGGTTAGGTCAAAATAGATAGATCTCTGGTTTTTCTAGTCTTTGTTCAATTAGTTTTGGAAAATAATGTGCAGAGCACCTGTAATACATACCTACCTACCCTTCCTCCATCATACAACCTGCTCCAACCCCTAATCCAAGATTCTTTCCCTTCATTTGCCACACTTTTCCAATTTTTCCTAATTTCTACATTCTTGTGCAACATTGCTCCCTCCATCCTTGAACAAATCCAACAACCTTCATCACTGCTTCGCTTCATTTACCAGGTCCTAGACCCCTTAACATCCTTATCCATCCTTAATTTCCACTTTCCCACCCTTTTTCCACCATCAACACTCTAAAATCCACTTTCGGCCTGTTCTTGTAGAACTTCCTATAGAACCCCTGCAGACTTCCCATAGAAGTTCACATGAGCAGGTTTTCGAGAGAGTTCCATAGTGATCAGATCTTGAAACCTCTGCACAGTCAAAAATAGTTAAAGCACATGCATAATAATTCTGCAAAATTACTCAAAAATACAAAAAAATGTTTTTTCGCATATTTTCCTTCAGAAGTATCTTAATCACATGCATTTTACCTTTCCAAGAGTCAATGGCATCCATTTCCACACCTTTCGTATCTTTTCTTACACCAGTAGGGTTAGTCAGTAAAACTAGGGTTTGCTAGGGTTTGCGTTTCCTTTTAGCTTTCATCTTCTTTCTGCAAGTAGACTAGCCTCTCTTGAGTTAGATTTCGTCCATCACAGTTAAAAGCTTCTTCTAAGAGCTCATAGAAGTTGGCTTAAGCTCCTAGCAAACTTGTGCCAGTTGATCAAGTGACAGCCTGCAGTAAGAGCTAGTACTTGTGCATATAGCATCGTCACTTCCAAGTTTGTTACGAACTACTAGGTTGATAAAAGTAAAGAAGGGAGTCCCAGGAGTTGTAGCATCATTGCTACAATACTGAAGCCCACCATCTTTTTGATGTCGTTGCAGGGGAAGCGTTAGAGTATTTGTGATTCCTACTTTTCTTCTATTTTGTACTGTAACACTCTGCTAAGTAGTTTATTTCAGCAAGAGTAGAGTAGTTATTTCATTTCCACAAAATTAGATTAGACATTTCTTGCTTTCATTTCATTTCAGCAAGTGTAGACTAGACATTTCCTGCTTTCATTTCAATTCTGGAAGCGTAGATTAGCATTTCAATTCTGCAATTTCAATTCTGTAAGCGTAGATTAGCATTTCAATTCTACAAATTCATTTCAGCAACATTGATTAGTCATTTCCTGCTTTCATTTCAATTCTGCATTTTCATTTCAGCAAGATAGATTTTAGTTAGTTGCAATCCAATCTATTTCAATTTTGCAGGTCCAAGAAGAAAAAAAACAAAAATCAACCAAAAATACTTCCTTTCATGCCTCATAGGAGTAGAGATAAGTCATAAAAATGTTTGCACAACACCCCCACTGCTTCACACAGCCAACCTTCCCTCTTCTTCGATGGATGTGATTAAGAAGAACCCTAGGTGGGCAACAAGACATATTTGAAGAACCTCTAGGGGAGAAGAAGAAGAAAACATTCCTCTAGAGCAAATGGTTGGAAACAGAAATGTTGGGAGCAGTACCTTTTCTTCCAAATCATCCATTGAAGGTGAAATTGGAAACATGTGGGAATATTTCAAGAGCGAGATCAGACAGACTATTGCCATGCAAATGGATACCTTGTGGATCCAAAGGAAGCAAGAGGAAGCCGAGAGGGCTTTGGCCATATTTTGTTCTAGGTGCACTAGAAAGCATCCTAGGAACAAATGTCCATTGCACTCGATAGAAGTGTGTTTTGTCTGTGAAAAAGACCATCCTACGAACCAGTGCCCTTCCTTGCCTAGAATTAAAGCTGCATATCAGAGGGCCAAAGGAGCCACTGAACCACATTATTATATGAACTAGAGGCCACATGGACCCATACCTTACCTGCAGGGAATGTGAGGGACATCCCAGACCTATTACAACCCCTATCAAGCCACTTCCATGCCTTCTTGGGGTCCCCCTGCTCATCCTTCCTGGTCCACACCTCCTCCTTGGTCCTTCACATCTCCATATTATGCCCAACCAGCTGCTCATCCATTTCACACCTACGCTTAGCCACAGCCTCAGTGGAATGCACCTAATCAGCGGTGGAGGCCCCAGTACAACACTCCTCCCACTCCTTTTCCTCCACCACATGCTCAACCACAACCATCGCCTCCTGCTCCACCAAGGCAACCCCAAATGCCTGCTCAACCGAACCCAAACCCAAATAATAGGCAGACTCAGCAAGTATATAGTGGAAAACCATCTACCCATCCACATCCATCTCAAATATACACCCCCACTCAACTACCCATATCACCATTTCCAAACCCGCACATTGGAGTAGCTCAACCCAATTACAATGTTGAGGCACAACATGTCCAAACAACTCCTCTTGAGCTCAATGATATTCACCATAGCTCAGGAAGAGTATTGCAAAACAAAGATAATATTGATATCATTGAAGGACTTCATCCAGCAGATGAAGATGCAAAAGAGAAGATCAAAGAACCATGGGTTGCTCTTGTTAAATAGAAGACAATAGAATCAGAGATCGAGAGAGCTCCCTCATGGTTACCATCAAATCCTCCGTGTATTCAAGAGAAAAATCAGAAAAAAGAGAAATACGAGAAGATCATGGTAGAAGGTGACATGAAGAATGATCCAAATCAGCAAAAGGAACAAAGATATCAGAGCTATATTGAGATATGGTTCCAGACGGTCACTAAGTTGCAGTAGTACTCTCTTCCTCAGCCCTACTTGATCCCTTCAATGTCAAATCCTTTGGTCTCTGAAATCTGGATACCTGTCAAAGCATGCATTTCAAGCCACCACATCATTTTGTCTATCATCTCGATGTGCACATGGCTCCATTGGAAGTATTCTTATACTTAAAAATGATTTTGTTTTTCAAAGTAGGGTAAGGTAGAAAAAAAAAATTAAAAATAAGAGAAAAATAAAAATCTAAGGTGAAAACCTCCTCGGAGGCGCCTCTGATTGGCTCATTGATTGAAAACCTCCATGACACAGTCAATGGGTTAGAAAGAAGAGAAGAAAAAAGGAATAAGATCCCTGAGTGAAAACCTCCCTTGGAGGCGCCCAGGGCAAGCAATTAGGGTGAAAACCTCCTTGAGGCACCCTAGTTGTTTTCAAAAAAAAAAAAATGAATTTCCAGTTGTATTGTAGGTTTGCAGAACTTCAGGAAGCAACAACAGGTGCCAAGAAAGCTCTGAAACTAATAACAGCACCTATCGTACATTCCCTCACCCTTCTCCATCATTCTTGACATCCTTTCCACCTCACTGTGCTTCTTTTCTGAAAACTGTGTTTTCTACAAGAGGATCCTGTAGAAATTACAAAGAGCTAGAAATGGACTTCAAAATCAGTTTGAGGAACAAGGAAGCTTCATAAAGGGTTCATAAATCCTCCTGCAGTCTTCAAACCCCTCTTCCATAATTTTCATGCCTACATTACACCCCAAGCTCATTTTTCCTACCGTCCAAAAAACTGCAAAATGCCCTGATACAAAAATACATAGAGCAGAAATTTGTTTTTTCCCTAACTTGAAAACCGTGCATCCATTTGAAAAATTGTTACATGTGGAGTTGTGTAGAGATGACGCCAACATGCCCAAGAAATTTCAGCCAATTCTAGCGCACGATTTCCAAGAAATCAGCCTCCATCACCTTCATCCATTTTTGAAATTTCTCCATATCTATGCATCCATTTCAAAACCTATTTCATAGGGAGATGCATATGGGTGATAGTAACCTGCCCAAGCAATTTCAGCTAATTCTAGTGCATGGTCTCTGAGAAATTGACCTCTGTCACCTTCAGCCATTTTTAGTTTTTCTTGAAATCTGTGCATCCATTGACCACAATTTTACTATGGGAGGTGCATAATGATGATAGAAACATGCTCAAAAAATTTCAGGTCAATCCAATCTATCGTTTGGGAGCTATGGACAAAACCAGTCGTTGTCCTGTAAAAATCCAGTATCAGCAGCATGAGGGTGCAAATCTGAAGGTTGAAACAGACTTCAGCTTAGATCCAGCCAGAGGATCCCTGCACAAGAAAAATAGCCACACATCAAATAGCAAAAAGAATATAGCAGAAGGGATACAGGGATGCATCAATTGAAGATGAGCATGCAACAGCAAAAGAACCAAGCAGCACGCACATTTCAACTTATAGGTAAGTGTCTAAACCAGTTCCTCTATTTTCATCTGTATGATTTGAAACTTCATAAATGAATGAAATGGTTGGATTAAACCAGAAAGGTGGCCAGTTAACTCGACACCCTCAGCTGGTTCGATTGCACTCATCCGGAGATCACACAACACACGTGCATAATTAACTCACGGGAAATTTAAAAAACAAGTAGTGGCAGATGTTTTGAACTCCAGCACAACTGATGTCATGTGATTAACAGCCGGAGAACATACAGTTTCATAATAAAACTGTAGTGGGAATCAACGATCTAGTCCGGCCACCTCATCACCTCACCACGAATCACGCCTGCAGATAAAAAACAACTCAGTTAAGACATTCACCACCCTGTGTTCATTCTGCACTCACGACGTTCTCAACTGGAGTACACATCTACCACATCTAGAGTAGCTAACCAGTCATCCTCTGCCATATTTCTGCCTATTTTTTGAAAATATCTCACCTATCAGACTCTACAGGGAGCACAGTTTCATTCTATAGGAGCCGAGTGACTTCTACATGAAGGGTTCTA
This sequence comes from Pinus taeda, assembly GCA_000404065.3. NCBI lineage: Eukaryota > Viridiplantae > Streptophyta > Pinopsida > Pinales > Pinaceae > Pinus > Pinus taeda. The sequence continues at coordinate 40,579 of APFE031190696.1, read as the reverse complement.
CAGGAAAGGCATAGAACAACTCTGCAGAAAGAAAACCCGGAATTTTCATCAAATTTCAAGCTCAAAACGAGGTACGCTCAGGAAAAATTCTATGTGCATGATTTGTTTGTGCAAGGTGGTGAATTGAACATGGCATTAGATTGAAAAACGAGAGTAAAATCCTACCTATGCATTGAGAAAAAAAAAGTGAAAGTCTGCCTGCATATTTCACTGAGTTTACCCAGTTTTTTCTCTGCATCCGAAATCTCCTCATCATTTTTTTAAATCCTCCTGTAAGGAATATACATGTGGCAGTAGAGGCTAGCCTGTGTGTGTGAAAAAAAACCTGAATTTACATATCTATCTATGTGCTAAGAAAAGAACCTGTGTCCTTATGCTCTGTTCTGTAAAAAAATTAATAAAAAAAAAAAAAAAAAAAAAAAAAAAAAAAAAAAAAAAAAAATTCATAAATAGACAGTCAAATTCTGGGTGACAACAGTTTTAAAATAGGGGAATTATTTCCATTTAATATTGTAAGGAGTACATGAGAAATTCCTCCTTTGATCTCAAAAAAAACTGAATTCAACTATCCTCTATTTCAGTGATTGACTGTGTTTTTTTTCCCACCTAATCATTTTCTTTTCTGGTTAAAACACAAACTCAACACTATGCCAGGAGGATTCATGAGGAAAGAACCCTTAAACTCTAGCAAATTGTATGAGCACCCTGAGGTGGTGGACCTTTTCACCAGAGCAAACTGGATATCCTTCTTTGACAAAATTTAGGGTTATGATGAGGAGGTGACTGAAGAGTTTTTGACATCCCTAAGACCACATTCGAAGACACATGCCACAGTTAGTTTTAGGGGTTTGACCCTAGAACTTACCCCTGATTTTATCAGTAGAATTACCTGTTTACCATTGGGGCTCCCTTGGAGCAAAGAGGAGAAGTCATTGGAACAAGTGGCTAAGAAAACATTTTTTCTGCCTAAGGAGCATCCTGTAGAAGACAAAAATGGGGTCAGGAGGACAAGCTTGCCTCCTATCTAGAGTGAAGTCAGTTATCAAATAATGAAGTATATCACATGTGAAGGGAGTTTTAGCATCATTTATGGTTATCATTTGACGCTGCTACATGAATTGAGGTATGGGATGGACTTGCCTCCATCTAGGAAACTAAACATCCCATATTTCCTCCTTCAGTCTTTAATTGAATGTGGTACCAAGCTAAATGCAGGAGTCCCAGATCAATTAACCCACCATGGACTCATCAAATTGTTGGTGGAAGATGCTTTACACACCTATATTGTCCCCATATCTTGGGAAATCTTCATAAATATGTCCACGGATGATAACATTAGAACTTTGGCTGAGAACATCAGCCCATCCAGCAGTGATGAGGGGGAGCAAACTGAAGAAATTGAGAATAACATTGATGAGGGAGCACAGGACATTCAAGCAGAGGGAAAAACAGAGGAAGAACAGAAGGAAAAAGAGGAATTTGACAATACCACTGAGCATAAGACAGAAAAGTAGACAACAGCAAAAACAAAGAAGGGAAAAATGAAAAAGGTTGGGAAGAAAAGGGCCAAGAAAGCCCAAAAGAAGACTGCCACAACCAAGGCAGGGACCCAGCAAGAGAAAGAAAAGACACAACCTGAGATATCAGTGACACAAGCAGAAACAGTGGACATAGATATTTCTACAGGAAGTGAAGGGAAAGAGCAGCAGAAAGAAACATCCCCTAAAATCTTGACAAGGGAGGCAGCAGTTGTGCTTGATGCATTAAGCACACCTACAAAAAAAAAAGGAAAAAGAAAAAGGCAAACCTCCATGTATTTTAAGGCTAGGAAAAGCACAAGAATTCAAACAAGTAGAATAAGAGGAGCAGTGGAAGGACATGGACAAAGAGGCAGAATTTTATGGCACACATGAGCAGACCACTTCAGAAGGTTGGGATGATAGGGAGGTCACCAGGGCCATCAAGGATGAGGAGATGGATTAGTTGCTTAGATGATGAGCAACACTTTCAGTAGGGGGTGATGATGAGCCCTAGAAATGGGTAATTATATGGGCTCATTTTACCTCTTAATTAGACTTAATCCACCATTCTCATTAGTTTATTGCATGTTTTTTATCATATTTATGCTAATAAAGTGAATTGGGTTAGTCATTATGCCAAAAAGTCTAATGTGTGCTTTATGCATATTTTTGGTCAATTTTGAAACAAAATCAAAGGTTTAATGAGCACTTGGCAGCCAAATTCGTGGAAGAACAAAGGAGAGAATTTGTAGGGGGTTGTTCCATTCATTTATGATCCCTTACCTTGAATTCTCCATCAAAAAGTCGGAGCATAAAGCCAAGGGGCAACCAAGCAAGTCAAGTAGGACTGTTGTTATCTTCAGTTCCAGGAAGCCGAGTTCCTTGATTTTAGGAAGACTATTGGAGGTCCCCATTTGTATAATAAGAAGGTTTAGGGCCTTAGCTTTTTTAGTCAAATTTTAGTTAGATTTTATTCAGTAGTTTAGCCATTGAACAGTTGTTTTTCGCACTTTAGTGCAACTCTTCATTTCAGCTCATCTTCGAGCTCTTGTTGTAAACAGTTTTGTGACACGATTATTTTTTGAGTAATGGAGATGAATTTCGCTTTGCACCAGCTCCGAGCTTTCTTAGGAGGTTGTAGCTCTTGCTGTTGGGCCCAACCCAAGTGCCAGTACCTCCTTTATGTACTTTTATGTGTTTTCCTTGCATTCATAGAATAATTTATGTTATTTAGGTTAAGATCTTGCTTTGTTACTTAGGTTGTTTTTTATGATTAAAATATATTTTCATGCTTCAGGTTGACTTGACAGGTTGGTAACATAAAATATCTGCAAAAAGGCCATCAAGCAATCATTGATCTCATCTCTCCCTCCTTGGGACCATGAGCTGAGCCCAAGGCATACTTGTTGCCACAAAAACATTGTTTTTGCCTTCCAATACAATTGCTAGTGTTAGATTTTAAGTTGGAAGAAGTTGATATTAGTTGTGTCTGCATGTTTAGATCTTTTCTTGCTTAGTTTCCATAGTTATCTTGCATGATTTCCTATCTATAAACTTATGTTCATCATGTTTCTGGTTTTTAGGTCACATCAGGTCAAAATAGATAGATCTCTGGTTTTTCTAGTCTTTGTTCAATCAGTTTTGGAAAATAATGTGCAGAGCACCTGTAATACATCCCTACTTACCCTTCCTCCATCATACAACTTTCTCCAACCCCTAATTCAAGATTCCTTCCCTTCATTTACCACACTTTTCCAATTTTCCCTAATTTCTACATTCTTGTGCAACATTTCTCCCTCCATCCTTGAACAAATCAAACCACCTTCATCACTCATTTGCTTCATTTACCAGGTCCTAGACCCCTTAAAATCCTTATCCATCCTTCATTTCCACTTTCCCACCATATTTCCACAATCAACCCTCTAGAATCCACTTTCGGCCTGTTCCTGTAAAACCCCTGCAGACTTCCTGTAGAAGTTCTCGCAAGCAGTTTTTCGAGATCTGATCGTTTTGGAACTCTCTAGAAGGGTGCTAGGGACCCCTTATGTCCTCTTCTCACCTTCCCAACCTCCTGAAAGTGCCCACTCCATTTCCTTTCGCCAATAAACCTCTGCACAGTCAAAAATAGTTAAAGCACATGCATAATAATTCTGCAAAATTACTCAAAAATACAAAAAGATGCTTTTTTTTCCATATTTTCCTTCAGAAGTAGCTTAGTCACATGCATTTTACCTTTCCAAGAGTCAATGGCATCCATTTCCGCAGCTTTCATCTCTTTGTTTGCACCAGTAGGGTTAGTCAGTAAAACTAGGGTTTGCTAGGGTTTGCGTTTCCTTTCATCTTTCATCTTCTTTCTGCAAGTAGACTAGCCTCTCTTGAGTTAGCTTTCATCCATCACAGTTAAAAGCTTCTTCTAAGAGCTCATAGAAGTTGGCTTAAGCTCCTAGCGAACTTGTGTCAGCTGATCAAGTGACAGCCTGTAGTAAGAGCTAGCACTTGTGCATATAGCACGTCCCTTCCAAGTTTGTTACAAACTATCGGGTTGATAAAAGTAAATGAGTCCGGGAGTTGTAGCATCATTGTTGCAATACTAGAGCCCACCAGCTGCAAAATAATATGATGCTTTTGAGTTCAACCTTGGTATTTAGATGTATAATTTGTTAGAAATTATTTAGAATATAGTTGTAAGGTGTTGAAATTGTAACTAGGGTGAGTCTTGTATCAATATGTATTTCATGTAAAAACAAAAGAAGAAAAAATATTTTTATACTCTAGTATGTCCTTCATGGTTTTTTTACTCAAAGAAAATGTAAAAGGGCATGTTCTTTGTGACCCTTATAAAAGAAGCAAATTTGGTTTTTTGTCATTTGTCTCACCAATATGCCAAGTCGGCCCTCTTGCGACTCAAATCATATCAGCTACATGTGGCACCTATTTTCTTGCGGAGAAGACTATATATATAGTTCATTCATGTTTCAATTGGAGCTTATGATAATCACACACATTTGATCTGAAATAGAAGACAAGATTACTTGCTCAAGACAAGGTTACTCACTCTTGGATGTTGGAAATAGAAGACAAGGTTGATTTCTCTTAGATTTTGAAGATAGAAGACAAGGTTACTCTCTCTTAGAAGCTAGAAATAGAATACAAGGCTACTCAGTCAAGGAAATTTGGAGGGATAAAAAATAGTAAATATCTAGCACATAAAGATGTGAAGTCTGAAGAAAAGTACGAAGTCTGAAGGTGGAGAAAGACAACAAATTCTAAATAAATATATCTGTGAAATATTTTAGGCATGAAGCAATGTGAGGTATAAATATGAGGTTTGTAATAGTGACAAGTATATTTCAAAGGCATGAAAAAACAATGCGAAGTATTTTTGAAGTATAGAAATAGTGGAAGACTTATTTGTGGACAGTTTAAGGCATCTTATCTTTGAGGGCTTGGAGGTTCGAGTTGAAACTCGGAGAATGACTATCAAATGGTTAATTTATCTATGACTTGGATTTCTCTTGTTGAAGAAGAATAGATAAGGAAAGGATTGTTGGGTTTCCCCTTATGGGTTTTGCCCTAGCCTCTAGCCTAACTTCTGGTGTCTCTTATCTTTTTGTGCATTGTATTTGTATAATTTCTTGATGACCTAACGAATGAATTAATGTCTAAATGAAAAATATATATAACCAATTATCATGTTAATAAATTCTATTATGAATTTTTATTTCGACATGGTATTAGAGCTAGGAACAAGGTCCAAATTTGTCTCTAAAATATGGTCAATACTATGAAGGACGTATTCGCCATAAGCCAAGTTTGTAAAAATACTTTTCTATGGTTGGAAATAGAGTTCCTATTGAAGAAAATGACCTAAAACAGACCTAACAATATCTATATTATGTTAGGGTCGAAATATATATGTTGTAGGGGAAGGACCAAGGATCTTTGTTTGTTACTACATTCCTAGAACGGGCTCAAATTTGGAAAATCTCAAATCTGAAATAAAGCCAATATGATTCAAGTTCTTTTAAGTTGAGTTATGATGCAAGATAATAACAACCTAACTCTCCATGATGATGATCTGAGTTCTCTTTGATGAAAAATCAAGGAAAAAGTAGAAATTTTTAGATATTTTTTTTGTCTACTAAAGGAAGACTAGCATGGACAGAGCCTCATAATTCCAAAAAACATCTTACTTGATGGAGTTGACATAAGCACTAATAGGAAATTCTAGAAAATGAAATTGATAGAGCTTTAAAAAATATCCATGAAAAATATAAAATATATTCATGAAATGGTCTTTACACTTGTCTACATATTGAAGCGCAACTATTCATTGGCTTAACATTGATCATGAAAACCTAGACTAAGTTAAAAGTATTGTTAGAAAGGACCTTTTTTTACCATGGAGGAAATGAATTTACTTTTTAAACATTTTTTTAAGTAAATTTCATCATTACATAACAAGTGGTCATTTCTTTCCTATGTTTTCTAGGGTTGGGATGCAATAGGAATTGAACATTGAGGTCCTTGTGGTTCCCTTATTGAAGAATTTGCTTTAGCTACAACAAAAATTGTAAGACAATGCGTTGATTCTTTCAATGGTTATTTTGAGCACTTTTGTATGAGGAAATTAATTTTTTTTAGTAATCATCTAAGAAATAAAAACAATAGTTTGTATGCTTACAATAAAGAAGATTAAATGGTTATGGGTATTATCTAGAAAAAGATAGATGATATCAATAGAAACTAGTAGTGTTTTCTATATTGTTTCTTGTCACACAAATTATCTAATCAAATCCACACAAAATCCTAGAACCATACATTTTAACATCCCTTTGTGTCATAGAGAAAAATTGGTAGTGTATTCCTTTTCCTACTATTGTTAGGGTGGATCTAGTTGCCACCACTATCTCCTAATGAAATGATCAATGTAACACTAGGGTAGATTAATATATTTTTTGTATTGGTATATTGTGGGGGGAAATCACACAAAAAGGTCTGATTTTCATTCTTATCATGGACACCTTCAAATATGCATTTCCCTCCATGCAAGGATTTATATCAATTAGAGCATATGCTTTTAAATACTTGAAGATGTAATCAAGAAATATACTCTACCCAACAATGTCATTTATTATTCTAATATGAAAATTGGTCTAGTACTTCTGTATTTGTAAGGTCTTTGGCTTGCAATTCCACCTCCATCCCAAAATAAAATGTCAAGCTTAGTATTGGGAGAATAGTACTTGACTATGGCTAAGTACACCGTATCCTCCTCTATCCACTTAGACATTACTTGAGTAGTCTTTAACTACTTAAATTACCTTCATGACTTACTGACAAATTGATCTCTCCTGAGGTATAAATTGTACATTAACATAGCCAAACAAAGTCCTAAAAGTAACATTTCTTTTCCATTTTTCCCAAGGGCCAATAAAATAACTTTTTTCCTTAAGCACCTCTTCCTAATGTCACCTTCTACCTTTCCCAAACCATTTCCAAGAATAATTTGCATCCCTAAATAATCTTAGGGGAAATTTAGGGTCAGGATTAAAAGCATTCAAGTCACTTGAACGCATTTTGTAGGTTAAACCCTACCCCCTCGATCATTAAACTGTAATTTAACTCATCTACCATATTTCAAATATTTTAGACAATTATTGTGTGTTGGCTCTATGATAGACTCAAGGTTGATGAAATGTTCCTAAATATGGCATATTGTTGTCTAATGTCCTAATGTATTCACTTGAGACACACAATAATTCCCATTAATAAAGTGCAACATGTTAAAGATTTTAGTGGGGATCACATTTGTTATGATATTATTAGCATCCATTTAAACAACTATAATTAGCATCATTCACATGAATAAAAAACAAGCATAGATCGCCCAAATATAGTACAAATACAAATGCATAGGCAGAATAGTAATCCATAATACCAACAACATGCATGGTATTACACAACTCTAATGTATAGTGAACACCAAAAGATGATAACAAATGAAATCCCTCTTAAAGCTTCTCCCTAGTATTGAATCTATTTAAATGCCTTACATACCTTGCATATATAGGAAACTAGAGTGGCTTCAAAAGTATAATAATTATAATATATAATCTACCAACTATAATCCACTCAACACACAAATAACATACAAAAGAAACTATTATTTTAGAGAGATACACAAATGAAAAAATCTATGGCATAACTCCTTAACCTTATGTACTTATCCTTCCATGGATCAACATATTCAACCTTCTACATATTTACTTCTTCTACAAAATTATATTTTTTTAAATTTCGTTAAGCTTTTCTCTATGTTAAAACTTAGTGCCTCCACCATGCCTTCCAACTCACCCCTAACTTGGCTTCTATGCTTCATGATTTTATGACCAATATTTAAAATTCGCCTTGAAAAGCACACACACTTCATATCAAAATATCAATTGTTTTCAAATATCAAAAATTTTCATTTCCCTCACGTTGCAGGATTTGTCCAAGGCAAGAGGAGAAAGGTTGTGACCATGTTGTGGTAGGTCTGATATGGTACATTTGATTGGGTTTGTACAGGGAAGGAGGAGGAAGGGCGTGAGCATGCAATGGCAGGTATGGTCTGATACATTTGGATGAAGTCAAGAAATTAGATCCTGGTGATTTCGTAATTCCACAGAAGGAATCTGTACAATATTCCCCACACCTATGGGTGATGGCCCATCCATATCTCTTCGCAACTTCAAAATAATCCTATACAAGTGGAAAGAGGCACTCAAGAGGTTACATTTTCAGGATTCCATGGACAAATATGAAGCCAAAATCATGGGTGATAATGGTTGCACCAATGAAGACCTGACGATACAGTCTAACCGTGAGTTGAAGCACTTGTCACCAAAACTACATAGGTTCAAACCCATTAGGTATGCTCTAGGATAGATTAAACATGTAAAAGAGAAAAGAATGTGAAAGGTGTTTACTCTTCAATGACTTGGAAGTAAGCAAATTTGACCAATTTAAAGAGAATATACATGATTTTATTGTTTTGTATTCAATGCAGTGAGTTATTATATGTAATTTTCTTTTCCTTAAGGGATATCCTTAGCATTCAATTATGGTGTGTTTATTCCAGGAACATCTTATTATGGAAAAGAAGGAAACAAAACCAGATGTGACGAATGTTGTTGAACTTATTTCCATGCCCCAGGGTCTCAATCTTGGAAATCTCTTTGAAATGACATGGTGAGTGTTGAATAAAGGTTTAACAGAGGAAAAGATATAGATACATGAAGCTTTAAACCCATATTTTATCTAAACATGGGCAGGGAATGATGGATTTTATACTTGTGTTGAAATAGTTGGACGCATTTGGGTTTAACAGCTAGTAAAATATTCTATCACTGAAAGACAATTCTCGACCTATATTTCTAGCATTGCCCTTTAACCAAAGTTTATGTGCATATTGAAGCATATATATTTCAATGCAGTTCCCTTCTAGCTTGGAATTTTTCTTTAGTTATCACATCACCACCTATCAAGAGTAAAATACACATTGAAATATGATGTTGGCAACATAAGTTTTAATGCAAAATATTTGGAGACATGTCTAAAGAGGAAGAAAGAATCAACAAAATTGTATTAATGTCCACAAGTGGTCAAAATATCTCCATGAGACTAGGAAGAAAAATGTTTGGCAACAACAATAAATAGTGCCTAAAGCATCTTCAAAACAGTCTAAAACCTAGGTTAAAGGAAAAAAAAAGGAAACAATATACATCAAGATAAAAAGGGTGTGAACTTGAAAAAGGAGGTAGCCAAAATAATAAACCTGAAAAGGGAAGGTGAGAAAACTCTAAATAGTTAAGTAGATATTACATTGAAAGGAAGTACCCCCACAGTGATGATGCACCGGAAAGGGTCCTTTAGAAAGTAGCTAGGACTACGGATGCTAAGGAGTAGCACTCTAGGATCAGAAGAGGACTCATTATCTATGCCCAACATCAAAAACATGCCAATTTTGAGCCTAACAATATCCTCTAGAGAGTATCCTAAAAGGATTGGGATATGTTACCCGATGGTCGAGAAGTGAGGAACCTTGTTCCTCTTATAACATCCAAGTTTGATGAATCTATTAGGGAGGGGGATAAACCTAGTGATGAGAATTTGTTGCCATGATCCATGTTGAGAATGAGGAAAGGTAACAGTTTCTTTACATTGGGTGTAGGGATGGTAATAAGAGATGGCCACATGGTCTCTTGTTTTTGGATTCATCTTGTCACAGATCTATTATTATCCATGTCTTTGACACCAATATCATCCATATGCTTAATGCAACAAGTGGTTGAGAGGGCTTGAAAGGAGGAGATAATCAACCTAGTTGACCTTGAATTCCTTGTAAGGCTCTCTGTCTAAAAGTAGTCATCTCTAAATATATAGGACTAGGCATATATGGTGTAGGTAAAAAAAGAAGGTAGAAAGGGACCTACTAAAGTCTTTGTCTAAGTGGTGAAATATTCCTGGATCTAGTAATATGTGGAGTATCATAAAGTGGAGTGCTCCATGAAAATCTTGTCCTCCTATGGATTTGGGGGATCTATTTCAACTCACAACTAGAATGAGTTCATTTTCAGCTCAACGAGAAGAATCAAAGGCCATGGGACCAGGGGGAATGTGGATGAAATTTTGTTCTCAAGTTCATATGTGATAAACTGATTGCAGATGATTTTTCATCTTTCTATAATAGCATGTATAGATATCTAAACATTTTTGAGAGACAATATGTAAAAATAATCTATTGCAGTCACTCATATAAAAAAAGGCAACTCAATGATAGTTAAAAAATTGGCCTAACTCATGGAACATGGCCTAAGGAAGAGGATTTCCATGTATGTCTTTCTTTTCATTTTATCCATTTTGAGATAACATAACTTAAAAATTATTTAGAATATAATGAAGAGACACAAAGAAAACCATAATGTCAAGAATAACCACATTTAGTTCTAGTTTCCACATCTAAATTATATGCATGCAACCTATGTATTAATTAAATTGTAGAGCCCCAACGAATGTTTGTAGTTATTATTTATAACAATTCTCCTTTCAAAAAAATTTGTTCCTGGAACATAAATAGGGAAAATAGGGTTGTCCATATACATGGAGGCAAATCCAATGCACTCTTTAAATTGGTATTGACCAACATATCCTACATAGTTTTTCTATTTTCTTTTCCATCCCCTGCATCACCTACAACAAGCACCTTTTCCCATTTTGGTTGTGCTAAGAACAATTTCTACACTTCTAGTAGTGGGTGGTGATGATTCTGGGGGATTTTGAGGATATAACTGAAACATGCCAACATTGTTGTTGTCTTCATTGACACCATGAGTGCTATATTTACTAAGAATAGATCAGGTTATTTTCAATGAAGACTCTGACACTGCCATAGGTTTTCCAGTTGTTGTCTGAAACATAGGAGCAGTTTGATTATTTTCCCTAATAGATCCAAAATCTTCTTGTTGGTATGTAATTCATGAAGAGAACTAGAATTGTCCACTTTCTTTGGATCTTCCTCGAGAATTTTTTTTCTTTACTGATAGAAATAGAAGATGCCATCAAGCATTTTCCTGGAGCATTTCATAGCATTGTTTAAGTGATATTATCGACTTAAATCTTGGGTTTGAAATTACCCATTTTTTTCTTAAGGATACTCACACAATGGAGTTTTATCTTTCTTGGGAGGGAGGGATGACACCGATATGAAATTTTTGGCAACAACTTCAAAGGGAAGTACATTATTGATTGTTATTTGGCCCTCCCTTTCCCTGTTGAAAAAGCACCATGGAAATTTGAGAAAGGTGGGGTCAATAATATTGAACTCTGCAACTATCCTATGAGAGGATTGTATTTGAAGGGGTAATACTTTAGACAACCTCTCCAATGTTGTTGGAAGTGCATGCATCTACCTCCTAGTTAACAACATACCATAAAATGTGCTTATTGAAGATTTGAAGGTTGGTCGGTGAGGATCACCAATTGAAAGCTATTGTGGCCTTTCGGAATTCAAAATTTATAAAATAAAACAAGGCAGAATGATTTCGTGTATATATATTATATATATATATATATGTACACATACTACATACATACATATATATACATATATATATATACATACATAATACATATATATTACATAATATTATACAACATATATATATATTACAGATAGTATAATATATATATATAGATAGACATAGATATTGTATTCGTGAAGCAAACTTCTGCAATATCGGTAATTTTTTAGTTTGGGTTGTTTAAGAGACATAGTTGAAGAATACTTTTGAGGGTGAATATGTTCTCCTTATGCATTTTTGCCTTTTCTTATAAGTGTAGTCTAGAAAATTACCTTCTATGACCTTAGTTATTCGTTATGCTATTTGGATAGTACAATATCTCATTGGTTGAGAGGGAGCAGAGGATCTTGGACATCGGATTCTGAGAGCACCTATTTTCCTAATTTATATTACTTGTTTCTTCCAATAAGGGGATGAGAATCGACTTGGGTCATGCATTTGGCAGTTTCAATATCTATGGGCAATAATGGAAAACAAGAGATGTCCCTCTATGAATTGTATTGAATGGGTTGTCACAGTAACTTCTTCTCTTGTTTTTATTTATTGATTGTAGTTTATTGAATGTTTATTTCATTTTAACTTGTTTGTAAGAAGGCGTCCCTCCTTTTTCACTCTCTGTAGAAGTTATGTCTTCCTAAAATCCTTGCACTGGGGACATTTTTTGTAGTGCTTCCTTCAAGTTCACTCAAAAAAGAACACTACCAAACTCCACCATGCTGATGATGGTAATTTAGAAATGAAAGGAACACAAGGAATTAAGTATGTATTATTGTCTTGTATCTCCTTAAGACAAAGGCAGGGTAGTGATTTAATTGCAATGACATCTTGGGCAACAAATGTCTTGTGCTACTTTAGTTTTCAAACTCTAATTTTCTTGCATCCAAATATATGATTATAATACCCAAGCATGCTCATACTTGTGCTCAGTTAAATCAAGCATCACAAATGGAAGCACTATTATTGATATATTCTAACAGTTCATGGGTTTCACAGGTCCAACTATTATTTTCATCATCTTCCAATAGTGAATTCCAAATGGAGCTGGGAAACCAAATTCAAACTTAATATTCGTAACAAATAATATGGTAAGTCTTGAAAATAGTGGAAATATCATTCATGGAATCCTTTCCTGACTTGTAATTCTGGTTTATTGTATGGACATGAGGATGTGGAGGTCATCTTAGGATTTGTGGTTGTTAAAAGTAATTCAATACATAGTGCTTTACTAAATTATGTTTCTACTATGGCGAACTGAACTTGTTGGGACAAGGAAAAAATATATCATGTTCCATAATGTTATGGCATCCATCAAAACATGGATCACAACCCTAAGGTATCAAGCTCATCAAGTTCCTAATATTATTTTCATCTTCTTTTCTTATTTTCTTCTTTTCAAGTACAATTGAATAGTAAATACTTATCATTGTCTTCCATTGAAAAGTGATTATATATTTGAGAGATTATCTTGTGATATGTTATTTATTGTTCCCATGGTTATGATCCATGGTGCCACATTTGAAATTGTCCCCAGAGTAGGACCTCCATTTTCAATGGAACAAAGAACTACCATTCCTCTCTAGATTGTAGGGAATGCTCCAATTGCAATTCCATCTTGAGAATAATTAGAAAGAGGAGGGTAGAATTAGATAGAAATAGAGAACAAATCAACACCATGATGTACTCATGCATCAAATTCTACAAGAATAATTTCATCATAGTTTTCACCTCCATTTGGACTGGGAGGAAAACAAACTTTATAAGTTGCAACTCTAGCATGAGGAGCTCCTCATTTTGCAATGCCTTCTGCATATCTAGTTATACTTGCATTTTTCCCAAAGTTCCCACCTGTTGTAGACAAATTATGAGTACCATGTCCATATTATCTCATGGAGAAGGAAATTCACCAATTATAGAGATATTCAAAGGCCCATTTGTAGCCTCATATCCGTTGATGAAGTACCTGGATCCAATCGATTTCCTATTCCAACAACACATTGGATAGAGAAACTTTGATTCTATGAAGCAATGCTCAATATTGCTACATTTTGATCAGATTCCTATAGAATGTGAGACCTCGATTTTGTGAATATAGATAGTAAAGGTCATGTTCTTTTAAGTAGGTAAATTCTACAATGGAGTTGCATTATAATATATTTGAAGTTTGCATGGTCTTTATGTGGTTTGTCAAGTGGTGTGTTTACTATTTTCAGGTGGAGGGAAGACCCCTTTGCCATCATCTCATTATGGATTATCAAGAATTGAGAGACATCAAGAGGGTGTTAAGGAACCATGAAGAATCCATTTCGTACAATAGAATGCCAATATTTATGGTAACTACTTACTTTCATGAGAACGAGAAGGTAGTCACCTAGGTTGCAACATTCATGGGCACACTTATACAGCAAAAGTGTCGAATGCAAGTCCTAGAGATTGAATGAAATTTGCTTCAAAACATGGTGATCAATCTGAGCAAGGGGGAGCAATCATGAGTCTCGAATCAAGTTCAATCTATGAAGTCAAGTTGTGGAATATTGACCAAGGAAGAGACAGTTCACTAGTTTGACAATGTAATTGAATTAAGAAGCCATCCATGTAACTAGACAATGTAGCATTGGAAGAAGTGACTAGTAGGCATGCATTTTGCTAGCTTTCATGTTTTACAAAGTTCTTAGTTTTTCAGGTTTATTTTGTATAATATATACCACTCATAATTGCTACAAAAATTTTCCCATAGACATCGTTAGTCTTGGTTACAGGCTCATAAAGAGATATGGAATTTTTTTACTATATGACAACTTCAAAACATATCATGATGTAATTACTCTTCAGGTATGTTGTAGTCTGTTTTGATTAATACAAATCTCAAAATTACAGTTTAAAAATGAATAAATTTGAGGCCGATGGAAAGAATCATTATTGCATGTATTGTGATAATATCGACAATATCATGATATAACACAAGATTTTCAATGTGGCAATAGATTTTCTTGGTATATATAGTATTGGGAATCGTCCAGACTTTGATAGCACATATTTTGGCCTGGAATTCCTCTCTTGGCTTAACATGTCCTTTCTTTAAATAATCATGATAAGAATTCCATAAGTCTGCCTTCTCCCCTTTCAGAACTAAATATTGAGTTGACCTCCAATCTTGTTCCAAATGTGTGTTATTTGAGGTCTCTCAATCCTCTTTCCTAAAACAAGCCTATTAGATCTACTGGCAAAGCTCCTCTTTCACCACATCCCATCACAAAATCTACACAAGCCATGCAATTTCCAAGAACAGGAAAGATCTAAACTAGAGTCTTCCAATAGATTGATACATTTTTATACTTTTTCTTGGATCTCTGATCCAAGCAACAAAATACTTGGATTTGAATTTTTCTTCCTAGACCAAGGAAAATTAAAGCATGCCTTTTTATTTTTCCAATATCACTTGGGAATTTAGGCAGATGAATGCCAAAAGGTAGGGATTGCCTCCAACAGTGATTTTACCAAAGTTAATCTCTCACCCCCTGAGTATAACCATCTATTGCCCCAATTGATAATTTTTCCCTCAAATCTCTCTGACAGCCAACCTCAATCCTATTTACCATATCCATTTGGTTTAAAAAAAAAAACCATATACTTAAATCCATCTTGAAGATTTAAGAGCTTTAAAGGAAACAATCCTAAGAATCTCTACTCATTGTTCCATTCTAAGCCATTAAAGTAGATAGAAGGTTTTTGCACATTTAGTTAAATACATGTATCTACTCCATGCATCTTCAATATTTCCTTCAACTTCCTTGCTTCTCTTTCACTAGTATTAGAGAACATCATAACATCATCTACAAATAATAAATTTTTTAGTGAAAACTAAAATTCCCTACAAATTTTGATTAATGAAATAATCCTAATCTTCTTGCTTCAATCATGCCCATGCTTAGTACTTCATCCACTGGTAAATACTAAAAAGCACAAGGGACACAATGATAATCCTTGCCTCAACCCCCATGTTGGTTTGAAAATTTTGAAGGTAGAACCATTTATAATAATTGTTACCCCTCATATTGCATATGAGGGTTAACCCTGCGTAAGTTTATCATGTATTTCAAGATGACACCTTCATGAGGATTTGGCCTCTTTGAATATGGTGCTAACATTTGGTTTCTTTGATTGCCTTGGTTGGAGGAGATTCATTTCTCCTTTGTGATAGATTGCTATGGTTCCTCTATTGGGGGCATATCTTTGGTGTATGGATCAGCATACCAGTGGATAGTTCATGATGTTTCTTGCTGCTTCATATGGCTTACATTAGCATCATGGTATTACTCTTTGTGCATGGGTGGTGGTTCTAGCCTCTCAAGGTATTGGATGTTGATGATGTGGTATGTTGTGGCTCTTATTGATGAACCACCCTAGTAATTATTGATGGATATGCTCATCATGGTGGTATGGCATGTTTTTAGTGGTTGAAGGCTCACATCTAGCATATGAGGAGTATTGGAGAATTTTTCTTAGTAGTTTCTCACATATCTGATGGTAATCTCTCCTCACAAGCTTCTACAAGGAAGTCCTAATCCCAACGGCATCTACCCTTTGGAATGTTTACTATTGATATATGGTAAATTTTTCTTAGTAGTTTCATTATATTGTAGACCAATTATAAACAGATGGTTGCGTCCATACTGTGTCTACACGAGTCTATGATTATGATGTATTATGAAATCATTCATGTATCAGAGTAGTAGTTAGTCTGTTAGTTAAAGTTTTTGATCTGAGTATGGGAATGCCTACCTGGATGCCTACCTCAGCGATGATATAATCTTATACATGTATTTTGTGTTGAAAATTGCAGGTTCTGACCAGGCTCTCCACGAGATAATCCTTGAAATGATAAAGTACTTCACCCTTCCTAGATGATAAAAAACCCTTATCTATTACAGGCTTCGCACTTTAGGGGGAAATCTGTTACACTAAAAATTGTCACCATGACTATCTGCAGTTAATATGGCTCCATCAATAGTCATATTATCCTCCTTGTCAAGCCTAATACCTCTGCTCTCCATGTCAAACTTCAAAAAGAGAGAAAGTCACTTAAAAACATGTTTATCTCTGGGTACGCAGTTCTCTCTACCTTGCCTGCGTGTACGCATCCCAAGATCACTGTACCTGCGTACTTGTACGCTCTGTAAGTAAAGGGTTGGGTGCGTACTCCTGTAAAGGTCAAAAGGCGCGAGTTTCATCTTAAAAAAGTTACTTGTGGTCATTTTTAGAGCATTCTAGAAGATTGTTTGACGTGTATTGAGCGCCTCCAGATGGTTCATGTATCCCTATGAAAGAGGAACTTATCCCATCAAGAGAGGAGCTACCCCATCCAAAAGAGGGGCTTATCCCATTGATGTTGGACCTGATTAACTTCCTCTAGAATATTATAAATACAGGCATTGGGCCAGAGGAGGAGAGGCTGAAAGCTGAACATTCCAAAGGGTAGATGCTGCTGGAATTAGGACTTCCTTGTAGAAGCTTGTGAGGAGAGATTACCATCCTTTCTTGTTTCATTTGGAAGTGGGTGAGCTTGTCAAAGTAGAGGAAAACTCTTGCTGGACCCTGGGAGGAACTTGCACAACACCAAGGCTCAGGTTGTAATGGTTTCTTTTTTGTTTCCTTAATACAAATAAGTCCATTCTTCTCAATGATTTGTTGTTAATGAATTGTTTCATATACTCCTTGGTCTATATGTTGAATATGCTTTGTTTTATGGAATATTCAGGTGTTATGTAATCGTTTGATTGTTAGTGTATGCAGGTTTCAAAGTGAAGGAGGAGCTCATCTGGATCGACGAGGCTAGACTGCTACAACAAGCGTTGGACTTGAGGTAGGATCGAAAAACACTTGGTTTCTCATAGAATAATGTATGTTTAGAGAAGGATTGCTCTTAATTGTCTTGTTTGTCACTAGAGAGTCTTAGACTCCTAGGGAGGTTAGTTTTGTCAGCAAAAATAACTCTTTCCACATGACACATGTCTTCTCAAAGATAAGCTAACACTGCCAGAGCTAATTTATTTCCATTCCGCATGCAAACAATTCTTAGTACTTTGTTATTAATGAATTGAAGTTTGTTTTCGTCATATCTCTGTGTTTCTATTTATATTTGTATTTCATTTCATTCCTTTATAAATCTGGATCATGTGATAAGGGGCTGTTTTACCACAACTTTTCTAATATGAAATCCCCTCAACATCAGTAATATGCCAACAAAATATGGAACCTTGATGGCCTTCCTCATATCAATATATTTTGCTAGATATTAGCTCATGGAAGATTACTCACAACTAAAAATATAAGCAAAGATTGCTTCCAATGCCCCTCTGGGTGAGCCCTCTATCTCCTCTTAGGAGATTCCTTATCTCTCCTCTTTCTAGAATGGTTATTCTCCAAACATGTTTGGTAGTTTGTTGTGTTGGGGCCCTTGCACAAAGTAATTTGGCCACCTTTCCCTAGTTTCCATTTTGCAATATGGGCCAAAATTTATTAAGGAATGTTTCCAAATAATCTTATCTTTAAAAGGGTGTAAGAAACTCTTCCCACGTTTATTAGTTGGAAAATTTGGCTTACCCTAAATCACACCATTTTTCAAGATGAGAAACTAAATCCCCAGAATGCGGTGGTCAATTCCCTAACACTTCTATCAAACCACTCCAATTCTCAAACCAATAGCTTCCCAAACCCTAGAAAACATTGAAAAGGACTAGTTTCAGTCTCTCAAACTCTAATTTTTGACACAGTGTAGGAAAGTCTTAAATAATTTTGGCAACATCAACTACCCCCCTTAGAATTTTAACAATGGAAATAAAGTAAAAAATTTCACACATTTTTATTTTTATGGTTGCTTGAATTAAAACCTCAAGTTGGAAGGTGCAGGATGAGTTCTTTTTCATTCATGACGAAACATTGTGTTTTATCTTTCATGGATCCTGTGAGTAGCTTCAAACAACCAATCCAAAGCTTACATCTCATAACAAGGGGTGCTTCTAGTCTCATCCTAGTCCATCCAAAATATTACCATTGTTAGAGAATCCAAAAATGTGATTTAACACTTCTAAGTAGGCTCTTTTCCCTCTAATGTTCATGAAAATATGATCTTATAATGAATTCCTATTTCTGTTCAATTCTTTACACAAATATCCTTCTTTCAAGTCCTTCAAACTGACAATAGTTTAGTATACCTCCAAGAAAATTTGGCTCTCTAAGAAACGAAAGGGGTATTTATTGTAAATGGTAATTAGTCCTCCCTCCTAATCCATTAATGGATAGCACCCCATGTCATGTACTTACCTTGGGTCCATGTGTATGCACTCCATCACCCATGCATTATGTTTTCATGCCTCCCATCAGGTTTAGAATTATTATTGGGAAAAAGGTCCCCTCCTGCACCTCTCCCAAAATTTACCCTTACTCTTTGTTCGATTTTCATCATAATAGTAGATCCTACTTAGTGAGCCCTCACATTTCACCAAGAGTGTTACAACTCCCAAGGGCTCCTCAACTCAAATTATCAACCCAAGGGTTTGTACAAAGTTAGAGGTGGCATTGCTATATGCATAGTAGGTTAGGTTCTACTCATGCCACCATCACTCATGACATCAAATCAAGGTGTTCATAGACCATTCCTCCAACTCAACTATAGTGAAAGCATAATTGAAAACTAATCCTTAACTATGAAAATGAAAATTCCATTTGTTCAACTTGTAGATGCTAATTAACATTACATGAAAGAGAAAGGGCTAATCAACCTATAGAAGTAAAGCTAATATATCTTGCATTATTCATCAAATAACATATTTCCATGTATCATTGATCTACTTCACATTTTCTGAAAATTAGAAATCTAACTTGTATCAAGCTTATGAATGAAAAACACTAATTCTATTATGTTTTGCAGTGAGGAAAAGAGGTGGTTGGAGTGGTCTAGGAGCTTCTATTGATCATCAAATAAAAAGTTTGAGTCATTATTCATCTTGAATAAGCTAAGGTTGAAGTGGGGAGAAAAACAGGTGGAGGAAAATGGTGCTACAGGTGCTCCTACAGGAGGTCCTGTATTGCTACAGGAGGACCTATATTGCTACAACAAAGGTTTTGAGAACATTTTTAGGGTGGCGATGGTGACTTGAAGGCATGAAGAGGTGGATAAACGTAGGAGGGAGTGAATAAAGATTTGGGAAGCCTCCTAGCCAAGCCCGGGTCCTCTCAAAGGTTTTTCGTGCACCAAGATGAATGCCCATGATGTCCTTAATTGTCTAAATAGAGTCATTGTGGAAAAAGAGTTTTGGGAGAAGAATTGAAGAGTGGAAGGAGAAGATGGAGAATTCCAAGTGGAGATGAAAGAGGTCCCCCCACCTTGCAGATCAACACGACCGTGCAACTAACCACATGCATGCATCAATTAATCATTAACATAGTGATATAAACTATGAAGAAAAAGATGAGTTGATATTGAATAACATATATCTTATGCCACAAAACTATTTTGATCACTGAGCTAACTCCTAAGTTGCAGAAAGTAAATATGAATAAGGAAAATTAACATATATTTTTTACCAAGAAATCATACAAAAAATAGTTTTAGACTGAGATTGTAAATCCTTCCAATCATTCTCCCACAAAAGAGGTGATAGGGAAGCCTGCAATCAAAAGTTCTTATGGCTAAACATCTATTGCAATAAAAGAAAGATATGAAATAATTTTAACCAAGAACAAGATAGAAATACAAAAGAGCTACCAAAGCCTCTAGGTTGGGCCCAAACCAGGGTTTCAGCCCTCTAAAAATAGCTCAGAGGCAGCTTAATAACCAACTTCTCGCATGAAAGTTAACAATGACAATGTCAATCCCTGGGCTTAATATCTACTCCTAGCTCAATTAAAAATTTGAAACCTAATTAGTCTTTCAACTTGTTTATTTATACAAAAGGGTAGGTGATAGAAACTCCGTTGAAAATAGGAGTGATTCCCTCCTTAATATCAAAAATTGTGGATCTTATCCTCCCTGAGCTTCTCATGCACTTGGAGTTACTCGATTGTCTGTGAATTTGAGCTTGTGAGTGAGGATTTTGGTGATCTAAAGTTGAGTTAGAGAGTTAAGGTGGTGGACAATCTTCCCTAGATTCCCTTCTGGTTGTCTTCATCAAACCCCTGCATAGTAAATTCCACAATTTTATTTTATTTTATTTTATTTTTTTATGCAATTTAATCAAATAGGTGATATACTATGAAAAGCACCTTTTACTCTTCTTACTAAGCATATTATAACCAAAAATGTGAACTAATGTGAGAAAAGGATAGTTTTAAGGCTGGAGGATAGCATAACGAACTTCAAGATATACCTATTGATGGGACTCATCATCACCCCTATGCTGAAGGTGTTTCTCATCCTATGAGAAACTTAGTCATCCATCTGAAGCTCATTCATGGTCCTGATGGCCTCTCTAACATCCCAAGGCACCTTAGTTGGTGTGCCCTCCTGTGGATAAAAACCTGCATTTGTTTCTATCTCTATCCATACCTTTTGTTCCTCTTCTTGGTTCTCTTCTTCTTGTAAGTCCAATAACAAAGGTGGAATGAGTTTGAGTCCTATCCATTTGATTTTCAGTCCTTGAATGATTCTTTTAAATAATAGGGTTCTTTCCAAGACATTCCTTAGCCTTTCAGGAGGGCGATACTCTATGATTTGTAGACTATGGGGTAAGGCATGCCACCTTATCTAAAAATCTTGTAGACTCTCTATTCCTACCATCCTAAAAGTTTCCTCAAAATGCAGAATGGATTTCTCTTGCATTAGAGTAAATTTCAGCCTAAAAGTGGCCTCCTAAGGAAAAATAATAAAATAATAGTTAAAATAATAAAACAAGAGTTATGAATTTTGGAGGGAAAAGAAGAAAACTACTTTTTTTACTTGTGTTTTTGGCTTATTTCCTTATATGTTTACTTGAATTTCAAGTGTGGGTACTCATTGGACGCAAAATTAAATTCGACATCCAACGAGTACTCATTATGCATACTTTTGAGAAGACCCACATTGATAAAAATTGAATATATATTTAAAAAGTGTGTTGAACATGCTTTTTAAATGTATATTCATTTTTTTTTTTTATCAATGTTGGTATTCTCAAAATTATGGATAATGGGTACTCGTTGGATCTATAATTTAATTCTACAACCAACAAGTTTCTACACTTGAAATTTGAGTAAACATCTAAGGAGATAAGCCAAAAAAAAACAATTAAAAAAAATATTTTTCTTCTTTTGCCTCCAAAATTTGTTATAGGACCCTAAGTTGGGTTGTGGATCAGGTTCTTGAAACTCTTCGAGGCCTTTTTAATCTATTTTTAAGGTGGCTTCTCCTTCTTGTAACTTTTTTTTATGCTCTTGTAGCATTTCCAGATTCTCCTGTAATTACACCTGTTTCTCTTATAGTCGCCCCTGTTTCTCTTGTAGCTCCTCTTTTTCTACTTGCTCAAGGGAAGCTTATGTCTTGGGACTCTTGAAGGTCACTTCCATGGTGGTGGGCCTTCTCTCATATGTCACAGGTGCTTTGCTTTTTTCATTAGGCCCCACTTCTCCCTTTTTACTAGGTGTTTCCTCAATAATGATAGGGACCTCTGAAGGAAGTTGTGGTTTCCCCTAACTGATCCAGGTGCTCTTCCTTATTCTCAAATATATGGGAACTTGCCTCAGTTTCCTCATTTTTTTCTTGAGATATGTGCTCAATGTGGCCAATGTGGCACCCACTTATTGCTCTGAATTCCCTAGAGAACGATTTGTTTGATGTCCTTGCTTCTCTTTTCCTTAGGATTTAGAAGTCTTCTCAGGGCTTCGTTTTTCTTCTACTTATTTTTCTTCTTCTCTTCCTTTATTCCTTCTGCTTATTCTTCATTTGTTGTACCTGCCTCTTCTTCTTCTATTTTTCCTCCACTACCTCCAGTGCTAAAGGTTGGTGTTTCTCTAGGTGTGATGGCTTGGGTTTCAATGAAGATATCCCTGTCCATGTTCACAAAATAAGTCCAAAGGATAGGGTTCCTTAAGTGGCTCAAAGCATCCATCACAATTAACTTGATGATGCGATATTGGGCTATGCGTTGATGTTTTCCTTCCGTCACCTTCTAGCTCATTTCAATGATTGAGTTCAGAAGGAAATGGGGAACACTAAGTATTTGAGGGAGAGACAAATTTTCTTTAAATATTAACTCATGAAGTAACCTAAAATGATAGGCATATACCACACTCAGTCTCCCTTCACAAGATATATATTTTAGGATGTGATAAGGTACCCTATCCCAAGGGTATGGTAAGCTTTCTCTTCTTACTCCATTCTTATCTTCTACTAGGGCCTCTCTCTCTGAATGAAGAAGTTCTTCTTGGTTGTAATATTTACTTCCTTCTCCTCCTTGATCCATCGGTCCCCCAAGGGTAAGGTGATCACTCTACTTATGGCTTCAAGACTTAAGTAGATGGTCAATCCTCTGATAACAGTAGTGGCACTATCTCCCCTTGAGGATGTAGTGTCATGGAAAATTCATAAGTTATATCATCATCATATCCTTTTAGAAGTTCAAAGAAACCCAACCATTGATGTCCTCTAAATATGTTCACTACAGGACGGATTTGGTGAATCCTCTTAGTGTTTTTGGGTTCTCTTCTATTAAATCCTCCGCCCATTTCTTCTAATGCTCCTCCTTGGTGCTACTTAGGTGCGGAATTCATTTTTTTTAAAGCAATATTAGTTGTGGGAACAACGTTAAACTCATTTTTATCAGTGAGGGATAAGGATGCTAGAATTGATATAAAACAAACCCTTTTTCTATGCTTCGATCCACAAAAATTTCCAAAAATACCTCCTACTACGCAATTTTCTATTACATGCTATCAATCTTAGGTAGAATTCGTATGCAAGTGGATGGAAAACAAGGAAAGAGGATGTCACTTACTTCTTTTCAAAATAGCTCCATGTGTACATGAGGGTTTGGAGACAATTTTGAGTCATTGTGGCTCCCTTTCACCCTTCAATTACTCCTGTAGATCCTTCTCGTCCCTCGTGTAGCATCTAAAACCTTCCTGTAGTTTCGTCCTGTAGCACTTGCAAACAAGGTTCAAAATTTCTCGGTGGCACCATAGGCAGTCTGATAGCAATCGATCATCATGTGTCTAACTAATTGTCTTTTAGAAATGAACAATCATGAAAATGAATTTGAGCCTAGTACATAAAATTCTCTTTGTGTTAAAGGCTCAGAGCGCTTTGGTGTCATGGCATATACACGAGTTTCATTTTTTGGACCATTGTTCCCACTCCTTGCAATCTTTTCCCTTATCCTCGTGATTATCACCCCACTCCTCATGAGCACCACCTCACTTTGAGTTGACATCTCCATGTTGCATGGGTGACTAACATAAACTTAATTTTACTGGCCAAGGGTGGCCAATTTCACTTACCACCTCCATCCTATTAAAATTCCTTTCTCGACCATTAACACATTTTAGAATTTAATGCATAGGGAAGAGGTGAGGGTTGTCATACCTAAGCCTAACCGTGGATCGAATTGTTGGAGATGGTTGCATGTTGAATTTGGGCCTCATAACATCATGATCTTTGAGGGAGTTGATTCTTTTGCTTGTTTTTGTGCATGTCTTCATAATTTGATGATATCCTGACTGATAAATTTGTTGTGTGTGTAGGTTCCTTCCTTATGTTCAAGCTTGCTGTTGTTGTCGGTGGAGTGCCTTCATAAGAATGATGTGTCTCCTCTCTATTGCAAATATGGCTCTAAGATGCTCTTTGTGAGTAAAAAAAATATTACAGGGAGTCCTATTGTGACTGCATAAGCTGCTATAGGAGAAGTTTTCTTCCTGTAGCAGTCATTTTAATCCTCCATTTAAGTATCCATATTGCATGTCAAGGTTTATGGGAATTGATGAAAGGCATGAGGACCAGATTAGGATCATGAGAAAGTGGTGTCAGTATTAGAAGAACAGAAAATGCGGATTTCTATGTTTTTTTTAGATGCATGATAGAGTGGAGATTTTTAGCAATTTGTTTCTAAATGGAGTGGATGGGTGAAGGAGTTGGCATTGGATGAACCCCCTTAACATTTCCTAGAGAGAACATGGATTTCTAGTCTCTTTTTACGTTGGATCCAAATCCTGTAGCCTCACAGGCTCCTCCTGTAGCATTACATGACCGCCTATAGCATTACAGTTCCTTCTTGTAGCATCACAACAAGGAGGTAAAATTGGAGTCTCTTCTTGATTGGATGATGGAGAGAGGTGTTCATGTGAGTGGAGAGTGTGGAAATGAGGTGTATGGATGGAAGTATGGAAGAATAATTGTAGATCTTTCCTTGTAGCCATAATTTTGTCAATTGTATAGAGTCTTGCAAAAGAAAGACGTTAACAGAAATGGTGTAAGAACTCCCTCCTTGTGCTTCTATTTTCTCTTTTTTCTTTTTCTTTTTTTTAGACAAGGAGGTTGCCTCTGTAGAGGTTTTCAGCATGCATGCCTGCCCTAGGCACCTCAAAGGAGGTTTTCAGCTGAGGATCCTCTATTTTTTTTTTTCTTTTCTTTTCTCCCGAGTTGCCTCAGAGAGGTTTTCAACTCAAGAGTGGTCCTTATATGCCTCATGGAATTTTTCATCTAGACCCTCTTATTATTATTATTATTTTATTTTCTTTTTTTATTTTTTTATTATAGAATTTTGGTGGACTAAGGGCTATGAGCCTCCCAATCACATTTAACTCTCTGCAGACTGAATTGACAAATTCTTCCTTGGATAGAGGTTCCTGGTAAACTTTCAACCTATGACCATTGACAAGGGAATCCCTTCCTCATCAATGGTTTTGATTTGGACATACCCATTCTCATGACACTTCTCCACTAGATAGGGACCCAACCATCTTGTCATCAACTTCCCCTTGAAATCCTTGAATCTGGAATAATACAATAGAGCCCAATCTCCTTCTTGGAAATTCCTTTCTATGATGTGCTTGTCATGCCAAATCTTCCTTTGTAGTTGGCTTATCTTAGTGTGTAGGAAAGATTGCATTCTGAATTCATCGAGACCATCGATTTGGAGAAGCCTTTCCTGTTGTGTTGAAGTGATATCCAAGTCTAACTAAGTTGCCATCCTCAAGGTGTTGTACTTAAATTAAATAGACAATCGCGCCTTTTTCCCACAGACCAACTCAAAGGGAGTGAATCTAGTGGTGGTCTTCCAAGTGGTGTTGTAGGCTCAAGTAGCTTCCCCAAGTCCACCTGCCCAATATTTTATGCTACTGCTAACAACCTTTGTAAGAATGTTCTCCAATGCTCTATTGGTGACTTCCACATGCCATTTTCTTGAGGTTGATAGGCAGTAGATGTCATGTGCTTGATGTAGTGTTGATTGATAAGGTATTTAATCAAAAATAATGTAAATTGTGCTCCTTGATCAGTCATTAATTCCGTTGAAAGACCAAATTTGTAGAAGATATTCTCCCTCAGAAATTTAGCCAGCTTTTTCTTAATTGTTTATTTTACTGCTTTTTTTTTAGCCCATTTGATCAAGTAATCAGTGCATATAATGATATACCTTTTATATCCTAATGGGGCATCAATAGGCCCAATGAAATCCATGCCCCAGTTTTTAAATGGCTCTAGAATCACTTGACATTGTAACAACATCTCATCCTTGGGTATCGACTTACCCATCCTTTGACACTAATCACACTTGGTGGTGTATCTCCTTGCATCCTGATGTAAAGTGGGCCAATAATAAATTGATTGTAGAAATTTGAAGGTTTTCCTCTTAGAATAAAAGTGGCCCTCGCGAGGCTTATCATGGAATGCTGAGAGGATGTCAAATACCTCTTCTTCCTTCACACATCTTATTAGGATTTGATATGACCCCAATATGAAAAAATTTCCCCCAATCCAGGTGAATGGGGTTCTCTTCCTAACAATATTTCTTTTCTCCTTGGAGGATAGGTTAAGAGGGAACCTCCCAACAACCAAATATTTGGTTATATCAGCAAACCAAGGAGAAAGCACCAAGATGGAAAAGATATGTTCATCCAGAAGTTGATCATCTATGGTTTCTTCCTTTCCTGCAGGCAAAGATAGTATTGACAACAAATATCCAACCACATTCTCCTTCCTTGGTTTATTAACAATAATCAGATAAAATTGTTCTAATAATAACAACCATATAATTATACTAGCATTGAAATCAAGTTTATTCATTAAATACTGAATGGATGCATGATCGGTGTGAACCAAATTTTGATAACTAGTGATATAATGCCTAAACTTGTTTAGAGAATGTACAACAACTGAGAGTTATTTTTCAGTGACAGTATAATTCAATTCATCTTTAGATAGACTCTTACTAATTAAATAGATAACATCAGGCAATTTGTCTTCCACTTCTCCTAAGTCAACCCCTACAACGTTGTCTGAGGCATTTGTGTGTATATGGAAAGGTAATTCCCAATTGGAACCCCTAAGGATGGGTGTAGTGGTCAAATTTTATTTTAGTATTTCAAAGGCTTCTTGACAGTTGCTTGTCCAACAAAAATCTGAATCTTTAGCTGGTAGGCTAAACAAGGGTGAAGCCAGTTTGCTAAAATATTTAATGAACCTTCTATAATACCCATCTAATCCAAGGAAACCCTAACATATCTTTTATTTTGAGGGATAGGGACCCTTTTGATGATGGAAAACTTGTTTGGGTCAACCTATATTCCCTCCTTGGATATAGAATGGCCAAGGAAAGTCCGTGCATTCATAAAAAAATCACATTTCTCATTGCTCAATGAGAGATTCATTTCAATACATTGCTTCAAGACATTGCACAAATTGGAGAGATCTTCATCGAAGTTACATCCATAAGGAGTGAAATCATCCATGTATATTCCAATAGAGTCATGAACAAGTTCAACAAAAATACTCAGAACTACCCTCTAAAACGTAGTAGAGGCATTACACAAATCGAATGGAATAACTCTATATGAAAAGGTACCCCAACGACATGTATATGTGGTCTTATCTTGGTCTTAAGGTATAATATGTATTTGGTTGTATCCACTAAATCCATTCAGGAAGGAGAATAATTTCTTTCCTACAAGACCATCTAGGTCTTGGTCAATGAAGGGAAAAGGAAAATCATCCTTCTTTGTAGTATTTTTAAATTCCAACTAATCAACATAAATTCTCCACTTCTCATTCTTTTTGGGAACTAAAACAAGAGGTGACACACACTCACTATCTAAAATGGGGTATATGAACCCTACATCCAGTAGCTTTTGTAATTCTTATTTCACAATTTCCTTAAGAGTTGGGTTCATCCTTCTCTCAAGTTGGCACATAGGATTGCATCCCTATTTGATGTAAATATGATGAGTACAAATGGAGGGATGCACACCTTTCATTTCCTTATAATCCCAAGAAAAAACATCTAGGTGTTGCCTCAGTACATTACACAATTGTTCTTCTTGTTTGGCTGAGAGAAAGGGGTTGATCTTTAAAGTTATGGATGGGATAAACTCCACAATATTGACATGTTCTGGACTTGACACAACAGAGCACAAGTATTTCCAAGGACTACTCCCATATTCTTTCACCAACTCATTAATTGGTATGGGAGTGGGAGGTTGATTTTGAAGGATATGGTCAATAAGGTCATCTTCATCAAGTTGTCCCCCTCCTATAACAATATCTAGAGTGCAGACTGAGTAGGGGTTTTTATGATACAATTCATCCTCTTCCTTATCCTCTAACCATATGGGTAAATCATGTTCAATAGAAGGTTGAGTAGGAGGATACGATGAAATTTGTTTGGATAAATGTCCATACTTGATAGTCATGTTCTCGTCCATACAATTAATGTAGGCATTAGAAGTGGCCAATAAGGGTCTTCCTAAGATGAGAGGATAGCCATTAAACTTGGTTTTGGGTTGGAGGACCAAGAAATCAATAGGGTAATCCCAAGAGTCAATGGAGACAATGACATCCTCAATAATTCACTCTTTAGCTACTATGGATTTCTCTACAAGCTGCAACATTGCAGTGGTCTTTTTCAAAGCCCCTTGGAGATTGAGCTTCAACATGGTTTCCCTAGTCATCACATTGATTTCAGCCTCGAGATCAATTAGGGTGTTAGGGAGCATAATGCCATCAATGTGCACATCCACTACTGGGCTACCAGGGTCTAGGTATTTTGGGGAGATCACCCTCCAAAGCATCATATCAGATAGTTGTCCAACAATATTGATGGTGGGGGTATCTCTTCTTCTTCTCCCAAGCCTTTTGAAACTTTTTCTTTAATAAGATTGTTGTAGATGGGAACATATTTAATGGCCTAGAGAAGGGGTATCTTGACACACAAATTATTCAATTCTCTCAGAAGTTCAACCTCTTTTGGGGTGTGTTTGTTAGGGTGGATCAACCTTTTAGGACTCGTGATGAGCCTTAGTATTGCAACATGAATGTTGCAACTCCCAAGGCTACCGACTCTAATTATCAACCTGCGGTTCATACAAACTTAAGAGGTATCGACACTATATGTGTAGCATACAATGTGTCCTTCCTTTTTTTTCATGATGTAATGGAGTGCATGTACTGAAATCAAACCCTAAACTAATTGCAGAAAATGAACTAAAATGGAAACCCTAACCTATTGCAAGAAATAAAGTACAAGGAAATAAACATATTCTAATTGTATAAAGATCATGAACTAAATGTAAAATAAACCTAACTTAACCATATTTATCACATGTGATGATTTAAACTAACTGGGCATGGAATCTGATATAGAGAATGCTAACTATTGTGTGCATGAATAAATATAAATGTAAATGCTAACTTTTCTCTTTTTATCTTTTTTCTTGAAAAATGTAAATGTTAATCTTGCTTGGTACTTTGGTAGGGTAGACAGGTGTGGACGAAAAGGAGTAAAATGGTTCATATGGCTTGGAGGGAAAGTAGGGGCCTAATCTTGGCTTCTTGTGATGATTTTTCTCAATTCGGGCTCAAAACAGGTCACTACAAGTTTTCCTACAGGAAGTACTAGTTCCTATAGGATGTCAACAAGATCCCCTGTTTTATTACGAAAAGCAAGCCGAAAGCTTAGGAAGTGGTCCAGAAGGTGGAATGGAGCTTTGTAAAGGTGGATAATGGAAGAATAAGGCATGGAGGTGGTGGACACTACCCAGAACTCAAGCAAGGGCTTCAAGATGGGTAGATTTTCTCAATGGAAATGGCAATTTTTGCTTTGGCGACATGGGTGGATGAGGCTTGGATGAGGCGAATGAGATGAGGTCTTCCTGCAATGTAAAAGCCACTGCAACAACACATATTATTATCTGCATCTATCCACAAATTCATCTATACATGGGAAAGATTTATTAAATAACGGAAAATTACTTAGTCTAAAATTCAGAAATTCGAGAACTAGTGAGCTAGTAAATCTATCAAATTCCTGACCTAATCAAGTGAAAATTAAATGGGGTAAATATTTTTATTAAATAGAATGTTTTTTTGATATAATTAAAGTGGAGCCAACTCTATTGAAGCTCGTTAGCATGCTCTAAAGATAGCAGAAATCTACCGTTCTTTGCTAAAAAGGAGTTCCAAAAATCTAGATTTGGGAATAAGAAGACTAATCCAAGTAGCTCAATGATTACTATGACATTTCTGAAATGATGATTTTGATCCTACAAAAGAACTTACATCAACCATCTAACCCAATCCTACAACAAAAAATCATTATTACTAAATGCAGAAATGGAAAGAAATAAGAACAAGAGATGGATGTGAATAAGAAGTGAAAAGAACAAAAGAAAATGATAAAAAAGGGCTATGAGGCTCCTGGGATGGCCAAGCTCAAGGAAAATTAGAGATCTATGGAAGAGAACAAGATTTAGAAGCTAAAGATGACACCAATCTTCATTATTTTCATCAATATAATTACATCCCTGCAAGAAAATACAATGGAGCTGTAGAAATACAAGTTCTCTCCACAAGAAGACTAATAAAAATCTCTCCCTAGAATAAAATTCGACTTGGTACTTATACAAAATGATTGGAATCATTCCCCATGAAAGGATGAAGCTTTTCCCTCCAAAATCCCTTGATTAGTGGATTTGGTTCCCAATACTAGGAATCTACATTAAATGGAAGGGAACACATTCCTAGATTTTCTCAATCATTAGAGTTCCACAATCTGTGTCATAATTCCCTAATATCTTGTTTATTCATTATTTAATATTGATCCTCCTGTAGTAGGGATAAGTCCCTAAATTATCTCGTCCTCCAAAACTTCATAATCTTCCCAATATTCTCATAATATTCCACAAAAATAAATAATATTAGGCACAAATATGCAATTATTCATAAACCTTCCTAATGAATATATTAAAGTTAAAAATACGTTATCTAATGCAAAAAGAGAGGTTTAATGTGTTGAAGGATAGTCAGGTGGGCCTTAATTTATGTTTAATTCAGAGGCATGAGCCTTAATTTATGTCTAATTTAGAGGCCCGTCCACAGGGGCTTCACTAGGGGAGCAATACCATACCACGTGGGTTCATATTGGGGGATATTTATTGAGGAAAAAATCACATAATATATTGGGTGATATATAAGGGTTAGAGGGTTTTTATATTGGCAGGTATAAAAAATGGAGCCAAAAGTTAACGAAAAAATATAAAGGGGTATAAAAAATTGTTAATGAAAAAATGGATACCTCCAATATCTAGTGAAAGTAGGGGTTTTTAAATTAGGAAGGTGTATTGGGTTCATATTGGTAGGGGGTTAAATAATGTGTTGTTTAGAGGTATTTTCCAATATGTAGTC
This sequence comes from Pinus taeda, assembly GCA_000404065.3. Lineage (NCBI taxonomy): Eukaryota > Viridiplantae > Streptophyta > Pinopsida > Pinales > Pinaceae > Pinus > Pinus taeda. The sequence continues at coordinate 9,074 of APFE031190696.1, read as the reverse complement.
AAATTAATGGTATTGTTTAATATGCCATGAATGCACGTGATATGTATGAGGTTCATTGAGTGAAGCCCCCATGGGCCCGTCATACCCCCTACTAAAAGTGTTGCTCATCCTCTGAGCAACTTAGTGACCTCATTGTGCCTCATTCATGGCCCTGGTGACCTCTCTCTTGTGCATTAAGAATCTTGGTTGTAAGTTTTGTAAGGACAAGCCCAAAAACATATTTGTGCAAAGAAAAATCAGTGTTTCTTGAGAGCATTATCTTGTCTTCTTATTTTCTTTTTTGGCTTAGATGATTGCCTAATGGACTTGGAATTTTTGTTTTGATTAGGTCTCTCTTAAGCACTGCCTTTTTTTGTTTTTTGTTTTTAGTACAATTTGTTCATTTCTTCTTTCTTGTAGCAGCGTTCGGCCTTCCTGTAGCAGTCATTCCTTCTTCCTTCAAAGTCTTCTAACTATATGGGAGTAATGAGAAATGATGTAGGTTTGTGAAAATGGAGAGGATGCTCTGTTTGTTTTTTTTTCAAGCAATTTTTCACGATGAGACAAAGTGTAGAGTTTGTTCTTGAAATTATGAAATGGGATGGATGAATGAAGGATATATAGTGAATATGAAGTGGATGGAGGGCTTGGAGTGCTATGGTGACTTGGCCTTTGCAAAAATTTATTCTTTTAACCGTTTTCCTCATTCCTTGAAATCATCACCCTTCATAATTTGACTTTTCAACATTGCATGAGTGGAGGAGTGAGCTAAAGTTAACTAGTTGAAGGTAGCTAAGACGTTGACCCGTACTTAGATTATAAAACCTCATCTCTCATGCATTGACAATAAATTTCTAACTATAATATTTTCAAGAGAAGAGGTCAAGAATATTGCATACCTGTACCTATCTAATGGTTGTTGGAGAGACACGCATGTTGTTGCTGAGTTGATGTTGTTGTGTTGCTAATGACTGAGGTAGATCTTCTTGACTGTGTTTTTCTTTTTTGTTGATCTTATTTTGTTGATGGGTTGTCTTCTTGTTGATGTGTAGGCGTTGGGGGACCTCTATCAACCTTCCATAAATAATACCTGACCTATTGACCCATTTCTCCATCATATTGCCTCTTGTAGCTTCTTCACGACCTTCCTATAGAGATCCTGTAGTAATTCAGAAATTCATGTAGAGATCCTGTAGTAATTTAGGACAACCTCTTGTAGCAGACTTGTTTTTTCCATATCTCCCAAATGGTAGAATGGATTGACTTGAAATTTTCTAAGCATGTTTTCATCATCATTATGCACCTCCCCTTAAAAGGTTCTTAGCCAATGGATGCATGAATCTCGAGAAAATTTGAAAATGGCTACAGGTGATGGAGGTCGATTTCTTGGAAACTGTGCACTAGAATTGGCTGAAATTTCTTGGCATGTTACCATCATCCATATGCATCTCCCCATAAAATAGATTTTTAAATGGATGCATGAATATCGAGAAAATTCAAAAATGGTTGTAGGTGATGGAGGCTGATTTCTTGAAAACTATGCACTGGAATTTGTTGAAATTGCTTGAGCGTGTTACCATAATCCATATACATCTCCCCCTGAAACAGTTTGGAAAATGGATGTATGGTTTGCAAGATATGGCAAAAAAAGAAGAAGCATGCTTTATGTATCTTTGTTTCCGGTAGAGATCTTGTAGTAATTCAGGACAACAAGAAAAATAAATGGGAAAAGCTTGAGAATGATGGGTGAATAGTGGAAATAGATGAGGGTGATGGATTGGCATGGTCTTGGTCCTGTTGGAGCATTTGAGCAAAGGAGGAGAGTCAAAATTCGACTTCTTTTGACCAAGTTTGACCTCTTTTTTTTGTTGGTGCCAACTTGTTTTTGTTGCTTGCAGATGTTGGAGGGAGCCTATTTTCATTAGAGAGATACATGGAGCAAAGATTTATTATTTTTTCCCTTTTTCCTTTTTTCTAAGCCTACTAGCTGTCTCAATGAGGTTTTCAACTAGTAGGTCTGCCTAGTCTCCTCAAATGAGGTTTTCACCTAGGATCTTTTCTTTTTTCTCTTTTTTGCTCTTTTTTTTTCAACCCATTGACCGTCTCATGGAGGTTTTCAATCAATGAGCCAATCTTAGGTGCCTCAGGGAGGTTTTCACCTAAGATTTTATGTTTTTCCTATTATTTTTCATTTTTTAAATTTTTTCTACCCCGCTCTACTTGAAAAACAAAATCACTTTCAAGTATAAGAATACTTCCAATGGAGCCATGTGCACATCAAGATGATAGAAAAACTGATGTGTAGACTTGAAATGTATGTTTTGACATGTACCTGATTTTGAGTGATCAAGTGCTTTGACTTTGATGATATCAAGCATAAATGAAGAAGAGAGTATTGTTGCAACTTAGTGACTGTCTCGAACCATATTTCAATATAGTTGTGATGTCCCTGGTCCACTTGCTTATCTGGATCATTCTTCATGTCTTCTCCTACCATGACCCTTAAATGTTCCTCTTTTTGTTGATTGTTCTCTTGAACACATGGAGGATTTTATGGTAACCATGAGGGATCTTTCTCAATCTTTGTTTTTGATGTCTACTCTTTATAAAATGAAACTCGTGATTATTTAGTCTTCTAATTTGAATCTTCTTCTTCTGGATGTGGTCCTTCAATGATATCAAGATAATCTTTTTTTTGCAATAATCTTCCTAAGCTATGGTGAAGACCATTGAGCTTAAGAGGAGATGTTTTGAAGTGTTGTACCTCATCATTTTAAGTGGGCTGAGCTACTTCAATGTGTGGATTTGGAAATGGTGGTACAGGTAGTTGAGTGGGAGTGGATATTTGAGATGGATGTGATTGGGGTTGTGGTTGTGGTGGAGGTGAATGGTACAGATAACATGGAGTTGGGTATGGAGGATATTGAGGAAAATATTGAGGATATTGTGGATGGCTCCCGTAAGTTCCTTGCTAAGATTGGTTTTGGGGTTGAGATGGCCAATGTTGCAAAGGAAAGGGTGTGCTCTAATTACTTTGAGATAGATGTGCATAAGCTTGAAATTGTGAATTAGGCTCTTGCATCATACTAAGTTGACTAGGTTGTCATGGTCCTCTTGAAGCTACATAACATCGCTGCATTGGCAATTGACTTGCTCCATTTCCTCTTGATAAACTTCCTTCAACCTTGGTAATGAGAAGAAACATTTAACATCATGTGATTATGCATGGACAACACAAATATCAACATCTTCTTTTTTCTCATTTTGTATTCTTAACATTTCTACTTGTTTGGTTAGATTGCTAAGAATTTATGTTTTAAAGTCATCAAACAAATTTCCAAGTTTAGCTTGACTTACTGATATTGATGATGATTTACTTACTCTTTCCCTTCCTCTTGATATGTGTTTGCATGTTTCACAAATTTATTCAAATGATAATTTATATACATCACCTCTACTCATGAGATCAAGGAGATCAATCCACTCATCCATAATTGTTCTAAGTAAGAGGGTTTTTAGTGTGTCAGATTCTAAATGATGTAGTTTTCCCCTCTTAACATTATACATGAACCTCTCTATTAGATCCTCAAGACTCTCATCTTATTTTTGATTCATTCTAAATATTTATTCTTTAAGATCATGGCCTTTATTTTTCTAGAAATATATTTTGCATATCATTCCACGACCTTATCGAATTAGTCCCTAAACTCATGAACCATTTAAGAGCTCTATCCTTCAATGTTGCTGGAAACAACTTCAATTTTTGAGTGTTTAACAAGTAACCATAAGATCTACAAATAATTTCAAATTCAAAGAGAAAGGTTTCTGAATCCTCTGACCTTAGACCATGAAATTTTGGAAGAAAAGATGGAGGGATGTTCTTCATGTGCACATTGATATCAGTATCTTGAATTGGAAATCCAAGAGGATCTTCCTCATTGTCATCATCTCCATCCATTTCTTCTACATTCTTTTCCATCTTCTTCTTGTACCTTCAAAATTTAATGGTGATGTGGCTCTTACAACACCACGTGATCAAATGGAGGGGGTGGGTTGGTGTTGGAGATTTTTTTGTTTTTATGATTGAATGAAAACACTAATGCAATGCACTTTTCTATTTTTGAAATGAAATATGCCTAATGCAAATATTTTTTTTTTGTTGCAAAAAGTAAAAATAAATTAATCAACTAGGGAAGAAAACAATGCATACTTTGACAACAGCGCCAAAAAGTGATGGGCTTCAGTATTGCAACAAGAATGTTGCAACTCCCAAGGTTATCAACTTTAATTATCAACTCAAGGTTAGTACAAACTTAAGAGGTATTGACATTATATGTGTAGCATACAATGTGTCATTCCTTTGTTGTCATGATGTAATGGAGTGCATGTACTGAAATCAAACCTAAACTAATTGCAGAAAATGAACTGAAATGGAAACCCTAACCTATTGCAAGAAATAAAATACAAGGAAATAAACATGGTCTAATTGCATAAAGATCATGAACTAAATGTAAAAGAAACCTAACTTAACCCTATTTATCACATGTGATGATTTAAACTAACTGAGCATGGAATTTGATCTAGATAGTGCTAACTCTTGTGTGCATGAATAAATATAAAATAACTTTTTTCGTTTTTATATTTTAGCTTGAAAGATGTAAATGCTAATCTTGCTTAGTTCTTTGGCAGGGTAGACAGGTGTGGAGGAAAAGGAGTACAATGGTTCATATGGATTGGAGGGCAAGTAGGGGCCTAATCCTAGCTTTTAGTGTTGATTTTTCTTAATTCGGGCTCAAAACAGGCCACTACAAGTTTTCCTATAGGATGTCTACAGGAAGTACTAGTTCCTACAGGATGTCTACAAGATCCCCTGTTTTATTACAAAAAGCAAGCTAAAAGCTTAGGAAGTGGACCAGGAGGTGGGGTGGAGCTTGGGAAAGGTGGATAATGGAAGAATAAGGCATGAAGGTGATGGGAACTACCCAGAACTCAAGCAAGGGCTTAAGATGGGTAGATTTGCTCAATGGAAATGGCAATTTTTGCTTTGGCAACATCGGTGGATGAGGCTTGGATGAGGTGAACGAGATGAGGTATCCCTACAATGTAGAATCTCCTGCAACAACACACGTTATTTTCTACATTTATCCACAAATTCATTCATAATTGGGAAAGATTTATTAAATAATGAAAAATTACTTAGTCTAAAAATCAGAAATTGGAGAACTAGTGAGCTAGTAAATCTATCAAATGCCTAACCTAATCAAGTGAAAATGAAATGGGGTAATTATTTTTATTAAATAGAGTGTTTTTTAATCTAATGAAAGTGGAACCAACTCGATTGAAGCTCGTTAGCATGCTCTAAAAAAATAGTAGAAATTTATTGTTCTTTGCTAAAAGGGAGTTCCAGAAATCTAGATTTGGGAATAAGAAGACTAATCCAAGTAGCTCAATTATTAGTATGACCTTTCAAATATTTTCCAAGGATGAAATGATTTTTTTGATCGTGCAAAAGGACTTACATCAACCATTTAACCCAATCCTACAACAAAAAAACATTAATACTAAACGCAGAAATGGAAAGAAATAAGAACAAGGGATGCATGTGAATAAGAAGTGAAAAGAAAAAAAGAAAATGATACAAAAGGTCTCTGAGGCTCCTGGGATGGCCAAGCCCAAGGAAACTCATATACCTATTGATGAGAACAATATTTAGAAGCTAAGCATAACACCAATCTTCATTATTTTCATCAATACAATTACATCCCTACAAGAAAATACAATGGAGCTGCAAAAATATTAGTTCCCTCCACAAGAAGACTAATAAAAATCTCTCCCTAGAGGAAAATTCGACTTGGTACTTGTACAAAATGATTAGGAATTATTCTCCATGAAAGGAGGCAATTTTCCCCACCAAAATCCCTTGATTAGTGGATCTGTTTCCCAATACTAGGAATCTACATTAAATGATAGGGAACACATTCATAGATTTTCTCAATCATTGGAGTTCCACAATTTGTGCCATAATTCCATAATATATTTTTCGTTTATTATTTAATATTGATCCTCTTGTAATAGGGAGCAAGTGCCTAATGTATCTCCTCCTCTAATTCTTCGTAATTTTCCCAATATTCTCATAATATTCCACAAAAATAAATAATAATAGGCACAAATATGCAATTATTCATAAACCTTCCCAATGAATATATTAAAGTTACAAATACATTATCTAATGCAAAAAGAGAGTTTAATGTGCTGAAGGATAGTCAAATGAGCCTTAATTTATGTCTAATTTAGAGGCCCATCAATAAGGAGGTGAATTTACTTAAGGGTCACTCTATCCCTTCTCTTCTTCAAGCTCTTTAGGTGGAGAAGGTGGGTGATTATCTAGGAGCACTCTCCCAGACCGAAGGTTGAGTTCTTGGATTTCCATAGCATTAGAAGGATAAGATGTTTCCCCACTACAGACTTGTTGTGTCTGCTTATTGTTCGGGTTTAGATTAGCTTGAGAAGCAATTTGAGGTTTTTTAGGTGGAGTAGGATAAGTTAGCTATGGTTGAGGTTGGGGTAGAGGTATTTAAGTAGGATGATGGTTTATTTGGGGCCTCCACCATTGTGAGGGGTTTTCCCATTGGGAAGATTAGGGTGGATATGGATGAAAAGGATGGTTAACAAGTTGAAGAGGGTATGGAGGAGCATAAGGTCAATGAGGAGGTGTGGACCATAATGGATGAGTGGAAGGCTACCAAGGTTGAAAATGTGCATTCTAATTTGAATTGTAGTGAGGATAATGTGCACCTTGCATGCCTTGTTGATATGACCGAGGTCTTGGTGGCCTCCTTTGGTTACTGAAACACTGTTTTTCTAACCCACTTCCTACTCTTCCCTAGTATACAATGTTTAAAAGTCCTGGCAGAGAGGGAAAATTGTTTGTTGCATGATTCTCTTCACATACTAGGCAATATTATATAACTTTCAGTGGGAATTCATTCCTAGGATGTCTTTTAGTACATCTAAGGCAGAAAATAACTAGTGCCCTTTTTCTTCCTCTTATTTCCTTTTGATTTGCATAGTATCCATTTTCAGGAAAAGTGTGCAACTTTTCACTCTTGAAATCCTCTAACATATTCCCTATTTCATGCTTGATGGGAGCTGTGGAGGGAGAGGAACTGACCAAATTTTGGCTAGACCTACCATTCTTCCTAACAACCCTAGAATAATTCTTGAATATAGTTTCGATGTCATCATAAGGAAATTGGAATATATCTCCTCCAGATAGCATGTTGATGGTTTCCATTACATCTTACCTGATACTTCAGATAAGAACTAGCTTGAGTGACTCAGCATCAAGGGTACAGTTGGCCCTCCTACAATTGAGTTGAAACCTTTCTTCATAGTCTTCCAAAGATTCATCAGGTCCAAGGGTCATCCTAAAAATTCCCTCCTTTGTTCCTTTGGACCTACAATAATCCTGGTATTTATCATTGAAGGTTTGTTGCATTTGGGCCCAAGAAGTGATGTTTCCTCAAGGTAGACTCATAAACTAGTGTAAGGTTGCATCTTTGAGGGTAGAAGGAAACAACTTCAGATTCTGCTCATCAGAGGCATAGTCATAGGTCCTATAGACAACAACAAACTCAAACATGAAGGTGTTGGGATCTTCAGAGGTTAGGCCATGGAAATGTGGAAGGGCAACAGGGCTTGTCTTTTTCATTCTAGCCTCTACATTAGTTTCTCTAACAGGGAAGAGCTCATTGTTCTAGTTTTCTGCCATGGTTTGAGAAGGTGAAATGGGTTCTTTTTCTTCCCCAATATGTTCCTCAAAAATTTCAAGTTGGTCACCTAGAGGGTCTTCTAACTCTCCTGTAGTCAGAGAGGGAAGTTCATAGTCACCAAAGAAAAAATGAAGGTTGATTGCTTGAGGTTGTGGGGGTTTTTGGTAAGAATTTTCCTTGGTTATCCCTACTCATACAAGGCATGAAAGAAAAAAAAAAAATTCCACATTTTCAAAGCAATAAGATTGATGGAAAATAGAAAAATAATACTCAATCAGAAACAACACCCACTTAAACACCTCCCTCGCAACGATGGTAAAAAGTGGTGAGCCCTGGTATTGCACCAAGAGTGTTACAACTCCTAGGGGCTCCTCAACTCAAATTATCAACCTGGGGGTTCGTACAAACTTAGAGGTGAAAATGCTATATGCATAGTAGGTTCGGTTCTACTAATTCTACCCTCATTCATGACATCAAATCAAGGTGTTCAGAGACCATTCCTCCAAATCAACTATAGTGAAACACAATTGAAAACTGAATCTTAACTATGAAAATGAAAATGCCATTTGTTCAACTTGTAGATGCTAATTAACATTACATGAAAGAGAAAGGGCTAATATACTTGCAGAAGTAAAGCTACTCTATCTTGCATAATTCATCAAATCAGTAACATATTTGCTTGTATCATTGATCAACTTCACATTTTCTGAAAATAGGAAATCTAACTTGTATCATGCTTGTGAATGAAAAATACTAATTCTACTATGTTTTGTAGTGAGGAAGAGAGGTGGTTGGAGTGGTCTAGGAGCTTCTCTTGATCATCAAATCACAATTTGGGGTCATTATTCATCTTGACTAAGCTAAGGTTGAAGTGGGTAGCAAAAAGGGTGGAAAAAAATGGTGCTACAGGGCAGCTACAAGTGTTGCTACAGGAGGTCTTATATTGCTACAGGAGGACTTGTATTGCTACAGGGGGGGTTCTGGGAGCCTTTTTAGGGTGGATATGGTGTCTTGAATGTATGAAGAGGTGGATGAAGGTATAAGGGAGTGAATAAAGTTTGGGGAAGCCTCCTATAAAAGACCAGGATCTATCAGAGGTATGTCTTGCACCAAGATGAATGCCCATGATGCCCTTAATTGTCCAAACATAGTGACTATGGAAACAGAGTTTTGGGAGCAGAATTGAAGGGTGAAAGGAGAATATGGAGAAGTCCAAGTGGATAGGAAATAGGTGCCCTCCCCTTTATATCAACACACCCTTACAACTGACCACATGCATGCATCAATTTGTCATTAACACAATTATATAAACTATGATGGAAA
>APFE031190683.1:16516-33884 GCA_000404065.3 Pinus taeda | reverse complement strand
GTCATTTACATGCACATTCTCTTTTAGATTGATAAACTTAGCAATCTCTCTTTGATAGACGAATCTTTTGACCAACTCTGTGAGGGGAACTTGAATTCTGATTTTTTCGAATTCTTTGGTAAGACTAAACACATGACCCTATTTAGTATTATTTTCATTTTCATCTTTACCTCTCTTTATGACTGAAATCTCTTGTGGAATGGAAACACGTTTTTCTTAAGGGAACTTTTCACTTTTGTCTTGAGAAGGCTCACCTTGAAGTATTTGAGCCTTGCTATTTGTATTATGTTGTTGCTTTCCTTTATTTACTTGTTCTGTAGGCTGGGGTTCTTGTGGAGTCGCCTTTGGTAAGGGAGCTAGAACTTGTTGCTCACCTTCCTCTTCATGACTTCTAGATCTTTTCCTTGATCTCAAGTGATATTTCTTATGTAATTCTACCTGCATAAAATCAGTAAATTGTTTCCAATACTCATCAATTTCATTTTCATCATAAATTACATATGCTTCAACATGTTCATATTCTTCTCGCTCAACACTTATTTCATCTTCATCTATTGCATACAACGTGGAAATATGATCATCATGGTCCATGGAATGCTCTAGTACTTCATCAGGATCTGCCTCTATATACAGTGGTGCTTGAATCTAATCTTGATCGTTTCTCTCATTCTGTAGAATTTGTTGTCTTCTATACTAAGGATTAAAATTCCTATTCTATTGTGCTTGCCTCTGAGAATTCTTACTTTCCAACTCTAATTTAATCAATTTATTTGACAAAGTTTTAATCACATAACTCATCCCTTTTAATGTTTGGATTTGAGAGGATTCCACTTTAGTCTTTCCCTTATCTTGGATAGGTTGTGTCTCTGGTGTCTTACCTGCAGCCACCAGATTCGCTTCTATCTCTAAGGCATTAGTTTGGATCTGATCAAGGGTTTGGGATCTTCTCTCCCTCAATTTAAATCCAAAATCTGACTCAAAAGCCCCTGCAAAAGTTATTTTTGCACTACCAAGAGGGGGTTTAATTTCTATTGGAAGACTAATGTATAATTTATTAAACCTTCTGATGAATTATACAACATTTTCATCAGGCTTCTTCTTAATAGCATTGAACTCTGTGAGTGAATATCCATGGTCCCTTTTTTCCTCCCATCTCTGAATGAACAAGTGCTCCACCTCTTTTCATGTAGGGATAGAGTTATTAGGAAGTCCTTTGAACCATTTTCTTGCTTCACCATCTAAGGATTGCACAAAAAGTCTTAGAACAACATCTAAATGTTCAACATTTAGGTTTTCTGCACTATTACAAAATACTACTATATGATTCTCTGTTGTTTGTTCATCCTCTCCTGTGAAACGAGGAAGAATCTTCGAATATTCTTGTGGCATTTGATTCAACAGTGGTGGCAAATGAATAGGTGCATACCTATTCATCAAGAATGCAGGTGCTGCCATATTTTCTCTTGAACTTACTAAACCCTGATTTACAGCAGATGTTGAACTTGACTGAGGGGTAAATGAAGTATGAGAAGGTGGTAATGTAGTTATAGCTTCAACTTGAATAATTATAGTAGGCACTAAAAAAGAAATTGACTCTAGAGCCTGTTCTTGACAGTTAGGTTCTTGAAATGAATTGGATGTAAAAGATGACTTTTGGTTAATAGAAGATGAATGCTTGAATGGAAAATGAGTCGAACTGCTGCTAGGTGCAGACTGTGTAGGACTTGGTGTAAGTAGATTTTTTGGCCTTCCAACCCTCTTGGAAACTAGCCTCTCAGGGTCTAAAAGCGCTCGGAGTTTCTGCTGTGAGGTGTCTGACCTTGTATGAGGCCTTTTTAGAGCCATAATTATTAATTTTGTTTTCACTGTAGCCAAAAATTTCCTCCTCACTAAACAACTAGAGGAAAATATTGAAAACCCAAGGAAAAGTGTTCTTGTCTTCTCTCCTCGACAAGGCACCAATTAATGTTGTCCCTTAAGAAACCAATTTCCTGGCTATGTAGAAATTGTGCTTAAGACATTAAATTTTATTGTTTATGTCACTTAGTGATCACTTAATTGTATGTTATACTTTCAAATGAAGAACCTAAAACACCTAATTTTTTATCCTCGATACTTAGGTGACATGAAAGTCTCAGAATGTCGGTTTTTCAGTCATGAATTTCAGTTCATTGGTGTGCTAAAATTTGCAACTTGGGGCGCAGAGGCGCAGCTGACGGAACGGGACAACGTTGGATGCGGGAGGACCAGTGACAGCAGACAGGTCGGAATAGGGAGGAGGGCAGCGGGGCTGCAGTTTGTCAGTAAATCCCAGGTTGCAGGCAAGGGTTATTTTTAGAAGATCTCAACGGCAAACGGGATTTTAAATCCCAGACAACGCCCTAAGCGAAATGAGAGAGCCGAGGGGGGGGGGGAGAGATCCCCTCCTTCAAAAACGTGGTAATAGGTGAGACGAGCACAAGAGGAGAACAACATACTAAGAAGGAAAGTCATGCCCCAGTAATGGGCAACATGTGGCAGAAAAGAATGAGAGGAAAGTGCCTTCCTAGAGCTCAAAAACAGCCAAGGTATGTCATTCCCAACAACAAATTGGAGGAATATAACTGTTACATGAGAGACCATGCCTTAATATGTAGGTTTGTTGGGTATTGGCCTTCTGAGTGGGAACTCTACAGATGGATTGACCAGAGATGGAGACCTAGGGGACAGGTAGATCTCAAACTTGGAGCCCAAGGTTTTTTCACAGCAATCTTCTCCAACCTGGAAGATAAGAATAGGATCTTTGAGGAGGGACCATATTTCTTGAACAATGCAGGCCTGTTCATGAAATTCTGGGAAGAGAGGTATAACCCCGAAAAGGAAAAAATGCTTGATGCACCAGTCTGGGTCAGACTGTTGGGGCTTCCTGATGAGTTCTGGGACCCTGAAATCCTGGAGGGAATAGGCAACACGATTGGGAGCTTTGTTAAAATTGCAGAGGCTACGAAACGAGGTAAATACAATGCTTATGCGAGAATCTGTGTTTACATAAATCTGGCAGATCCTCTCCCGGAAAATGTCGAAGTAGAGTATCATGATGCAATCTGGAAGCAGCTAATTGATTACGAACATATTCCTTTCCGATGCCGCATATGCCATGAATATGGCCATTTATACAGGCAATGCCCGTTGAATAAAGAGGAAGAATCCAAGAAAAGCCAGGCGAATCAACAGAGAAGTACTGAGAGAATGGAGGATCCGGAGAGAGGCTTTCAGCAGGTAGTCAGGAAGAAGAAGCAGAACAAAGAGGAACGAAGGACTCAATCTCAGAAGAAACCCAGCCAAATAAGTACTCAAAACAAATTTCAGGCGCTGCATAGCAAAAATGAAGAATATGAAGTAAACCTGGAAGACGATGAAGACCCAGAAGGACACCCCCATGGAAGTAGCTGGAGAAGAGAAAGAAAAAGAAAGAAATTTCAGCAAAACACGCAGAGAAAAGACGGAGGAGAAGTTAACAGAAACAAAACTGGAATCTCCGATGGAAGTGGAAAACCCGCCTGAAAATGAAGCAGAAGAGGAGAAAATCATGAGAAGGCTACTCCAGGAATGGAAGTATCTGGATAGCAGGTTCATTCCTGAAAAACAAAAACAGCTATATAAGGAAGTCTTTCAGAAATACAAGGAGAAAAAAGGAGAGCCCCCGGACAAACCAGCTATGATAGAAAGTGAGCAGGGCAATGAAGACAAAGGAATGGGCAGCTCTGGCAAAAACAGCAGAAAAAGAGGCCGGAAACCAATGAGTGAAACTATCCAGACGGTGGGAGAAGTATTGATAAACTCAGGTAAGGTGATACCTCTGTCGGAGGTATTCTTCCCGTCATACAAAAAGTTTTAAATGATAGTTATCAGTTGGAATATTAGGGGTTTAAATAGTAGAGGTAAACAAAGGTATATGAAGGATAAGCTGAAAAGAGAGAAACCTAGTATTATGATCTTGCAGGAAACAAAGATCTTGGTTCAGTAGCTCGAAGAAATAATAGAAAAAAGCAGACTACAATATCAAGTGATCGGGCAGGATGCAATCGGTTCTGCAGGAGGTATTGCAGTCCTGTGGAACCCCAATGAAATCATCATAAATAACTGGTCCAGCATGGGTGGAATCCTTACTGGGCTAGGGAGGATTGTAGGAACCAAACAACAGCTGGTTATTTCAGGGATCTACGGCCCCCCTTCCCCTGGGAAAAAGGAGCAGTTCATGAATAGTCTCAAATCTGTTCGCAGACTTTACCCTGAAGCTGCTTGGATCATTGGTGGAGACTTCAACTTGATCAGATCCTTGGAGGAGAAAAAAGGAGGGATTAGGAGGAGGGATCACTTCATGGATAGTTTCAACGATATGATAGAGGAACTTAGGCTTGTTGATATCCAAACCCTTAATGGGATCTACACATGGAACAATAGAAGGGGAGGAAAAAACCAAATTGCATCTAGACTGGATAGATTCCTAGTTTCTGAAGCCATCATGAACAAAGATATTTTTGTGGAGGCCAAGATCATTCCATCTTTGGGATCTGACCACTGGCCGATTCAATTAGAGGTTGATATCAAGAGGGTTCAGGGGAAAAGGCCTTTCAGATTTGAAACTTTCTGGTTAAGGGACCCTGATTTCATCAAGAAAGTAGAGGAATGGTGGAAACAATGTACCAGTCAGGGCAGATGTAGAATGCACACGTTCGAACTAAAGTTGAAAGAGTTGAAAGACAAAATAAAAAAATGGAACACGGAGGAATTTGGTAACATTTTGAAAGATAAACAAAAACTAGAAGGGGAAATGGCGGATCTCCAGCAGAAGATAATTTTGGAAGGAAGAACAGAGGAAAGCATCAACAGGGAGGGGGTAATCCTTAGCAGATTGGAAGAGAGACGAAAGCAAGAAGAAATCTTGTGGCAACAAAAATCTAGGATAAAGTGGCTAAGGGAGGGGGAAAGAAACACTAAATTCTTTCACCAGGCTATGATCAAGCACAAGCAGGGAAACAGGATTTTCTCGATCAAAAACAAGAACGGGGAAAGAGTGGTAGAGCAGAACGAGATTGAACAAGTCTTGATGGATCACCACAAGGAGATTTTAACAGAACCTCAAGTTGATAGAACGAGAGCCATTCAGGAGATCTGCTCAGCTATTCCCAGCTTGGTCACTGAGGACCAAAATAAAGCGCTTATGAGGGTCGTGACCTTAGAAGAGTTGGAGGAAGTTGTGAAGGCAATGAAGAAAGGGACAGCTCCTGGGCCGGATGGCTTCACAGTAGACTTTTACCAGGCAGGCTGGCACTTCTTGGGAAGAGAGATACTGGATCTAGTGGAAGAATCAAGGATAAACCAAAAGGTATGGCATGCTCTTAATTCTACCTTTTTCACCCTCATTCCTAAGGGAGACAACCTAGAAGAGGATAATGGCTTCAGACCTATAGCACTATGTAATGTTATTTATAAAATGATCACATCCCTGATTGCCAAAAGATTAAAACCCCTCTTGGACAATTTAATCTCGGCTGAACAAACAGGTTTTGCGGAAGGCAGGCAGATTCTTGACGGTCTTGTTGTTACCCAGGAGGTTATCCACTCCTTAAAAGTTAAAAAGCAAAAAGGAATGATGATCAAATTAGATTTATCCAAAGCGTATGACAGATTAAACTGGAAGTACCTGGAAACTGTCCTGGAAAGATTTGGTTTTCACCAAAGATGGATCACATGGATCCATAACCTGATTTCCTCTCCCAATTTTTCTATCTTGGTTAATGGAAGCCCCTCAAAAACTTTCAATGCTTCTAGAGGTATTCGACAGGGAGATCCCTTGTCCCCATTTTTATTTATTCTAGCTGCTAAAGGCCTGGGTCGTTTCATCAAACAAGAAAGAGCAGCAAACAGAATCAAAGGACTGCAAATTTGGGGAAACAACCTGCCTCTAACTCATCAACAATTTGTTGATGACATTATGTTGTTTGGAGAACCAACGGTTAGAGAAGTTCAACATCTCAAGAGAATCCTGGATCTGTTCGCAAAGGCCTCTGGATTAGAAATCAATAAGGACAAATCTTGTATCTTCATCTTCAACATAATGGATCAGGTCAAATCCCATTTAATCAGAATTCTAGGATTTAAAAGGGGGGAATTACCCACTAAATATCTGGGTAATGTTCTGGACTTCACATCTAAAAGGGCGAAAAATTGGCAAGGGGTTCTGGACAAACTAAGAAACAGGGTTGCAAATTGGGCCTTCAGAGTTCTAAATATTGTTGGCATAATTGTTCTTGCCAAGTCGGTCCTCCAAGCTATCCCTATCTACCCTTTATCGATTATGGCTGCCCCCGCAAGGGTGTGTGCTAAAATCAGGGAAATCATAAGGAAATTCATATGGAGTGGATCTGATCAAAAGAAAAAATGGGCCCTGGTCTCGTGGAGTCAGCTAACAGAAAGAAAAGAGAAAGGTGGATTGGGTCTAAGGGACCCTGAAGTCCTTAACAGGGTCCTGGGAGCCAAGCTGTGGTGGAGATGGCTCAATGGTGGAAATGATCTCTGGAAAACCATATGGAGGACTAAATACAGAATGCCAAACTCTTCGGCCGATATCCTAAGGCAACAGGAAATTCCTAAAGGCTCCACTATTTGGGAATTAGCCTCTCAAAATAGAGACCTGATTGGAAAACATACTTTCTGGGAAATCCGGGGAGGCAATGAGGCCAACTTTTGGGAAGACAGGTGGCAACAACGAGAAAAAATGAACAGCATTCAGAACCTCCTCCAGACCCGTGGTAGAATTGAAGGAAACAGAACTACTGTAAAGGACTATTGGAAAGTAAATGATATATCGGAGGGATGGAGAGTCTGGGAGGACCCGACAGAATGGGATCGGGAGCTTAATGCAGAGATCCAAGAACTTTACAGGAAAGAAATGGGATCAAGGAAAATCAGAGTTAGACATGGGAAAGACATCCTCCGGTGGGGGAACTCTATGAAGGGGACATTTACAACCAAAGAGGCTTATTATCTAATGGATTCTCAGAACAGGGGTGACAGAAATTTGGAATGGAAAACAATATGGGAAAGTAACTGGTGGCCAAAGGTGTCCATTTTTGTTTGGTTAGCCTCAAAAAATAAAATTCTTACCTGGGATCGTATCCAGAAGAAGGGATTCAATGGTCCTTCACGATGTTACCTGTGCAACAACGATGACGAGACCAGAGATCACCTGTTGGTCAGATGTCCATATACAGAGCAACTCTGGATGATTACTAAACGGCTGTTCAATAAACTAGGAATTAACATCAGAGATTTTAATGAATTGACTTTCCAATGGAGCAAGGAAACTTTCAACTGTAAGGTGGTCCAAAGGGCATGGAATCTTATATCTACCTTTATACTCTGGATGGTCTGGAAGGAGAGAAATAGGAGGGTTTTTCAGAATTCTGCTAAAGAACCAGAGGTAATCTGGGAGCGGGTGGTCGAGAGTATGCGGGAGACTATCTTAGTTGATAAATGGGAGAGTGATGACTGGAAGACTAACTCGGAGGAACAAGAAATTCTGAACAAGTTAAATCTAAAACTTGAGATGGTTCACTTTAAATGTTCGGCCCGCCATGATATGCGAATTCAAAGCCCAGACAAATTCAGATACCCGAGAGACCACTTTGTTAAGCTAAACTTCGACGGGGCCTCGAAGGGGAACCCGGGCGAAGCTGGTTTCGGGGGGATTTTCAGAGACAGCAATAACCAAGTCAGGTGGATTTTTGCAGACTGGGGCGGACAGATGACCAATAACGAGGCCGAGTTTTGGGCCCTGCATCAAGGATTACGAATTACCATCAGGAATGGCTATACCAATCTGGATATTACAGGGGACTCGCAGATTGCTGTGGACATGCTGCGAAGGCTCAATAACGGGCAGGGATGGGAGAAAGTCACCAAAAGTTGGCGGACTGCGGGAATTGTTCAAGAAATTGCAGAATCGATTAAACGCATTGATTACAGAATCATCAGCCATGTTCGTAGAAAAGGGAATCAGGCAGCGGATTGGCTGGCCAATTGGGGCTGCAGAGGACGTGGCAACACAATTGATTGTCAGTGGAGAGCCGTGGAGGGAAATAGGGAGTGGAAGGGTTTGGCGGATCTAATTAAGGCTGATCATGATCACGCCACAAATGACAACGTACGGATCAGTGAGCTGGATTAGCAGGGGGCAGTGGAAACCCCGATTCAAGAATATGGTTAAATGGGCAGTTGATAAAATCATCATCTCAGGGTACAGGATGAAGGATCAAGAATTCGGTGACAGTACAGCGACGGCGGAAGGAGCGGTTAGGCAAAAGTACACACAAGGTAAGATAATAAAAGTTCGAACTATGAGAGGTGATGGTTGCGGTTCGCCTGAGAGCTACTGGCGGCTTTCGAAAACCGGACCAATTTGGTTCCCCGAGGAAAGGAATTCGATATATACTCAAAGCAGGCCGATTGTGAAGGCGTCTTGTGAGCTCCTAATTTGGGTAAGTGCGGAGGTTCCCATTGAGCGGCATCAGAGAATAGTTATAACCTTAGATAACCAGAGCACGAGGCGTGTTAGACCCTCGGATCATATGGAGACCAGACAGAAACTGAGACAAGTGGAGGAGCATCAGAGTGCAGGGGAGGCGAACAGGAGCCGAAAAGGCAAAGGCATTAGGCAGGAGGAACCACCATTCACAGTATGGGAGGTCGAGGATGACTCGGAAGAAGACCTGATCCTGGGCGCAGTGAGTGAATGTAGGCACCACCATAAGAACTTGGCAAAGGAAGGAAAAGAGCAGGTGAAGGCGGAATAGTCTGAATTACGGGATTCGAAGGTCCGCCACTACGGTCAGAGGAAGCGCAACTCAACACCTGACAAGGAAAAGGACCGGGATGGAAAAAGAACCAGAGGTCAGAGGGGGAAAGGGAAGGAGGAAGGGGAGACTTCCAGGCGCGGCCAGGGGAAAAACAGAAAACAAAGGGAGACGGTTAACCACAGAGTTCGAAGGGCTGAACAGGCCTTCCTGCGTAATTCCAATCCTGCAGTGCGTCAAGTCATGCAGCATCTCGAAGAGGAATCGCTTCAGGATCATTCCGATGGGGAGATGGAAGAATGGGAATTTCTCCTTCACAACCCGGGGCATACCAAAGGGCGTATGTCATTATTCAAACAGTCCCTCCACATCTATTGGGTGATGAAGGGACTAATGGCCAAGGCGTTGGAACAAGTGGCAAAAGAGATGGTTGATCTGGCTAAGGGGGATCCTGACATCCGGAGGGAATTAAGCTTCCTTCGCATTGCAATGATGAAACAGGAGGAGAAGCTGGATGCTATCCAGCAAGTGCTGAATCGGGACTGTCCAGAGCCAGCGGAAGCAGCGAACCAGCAACCAGATGAAGGCGATGACTGATAAAATATATGTTTAGAAACTGCAACAAGTTTTTTGGTTTTAGCTCTGTATATGTTAAAGATAGGAAAAAGCAAGTAATACAGAGCAGTAGTTTTAGTAATAGCTTTAGTAAGTTTAAAGATTGCATAGTTTATCTAGCTAAGACGATCAGACTGTGGACCTATTTTTTTGGGCTGCAATTAAAAACTATAGGTGGAATTATGACCCGGTTTCCCCTAGTGGGCGGGCAGAAACTGTTTCTGAAACGTTGTAATGTTCTGTTGATCAAGTAATAGAAAGAGTACCATCCTAGCTTACAAAAAAAAAGAAAGTCTCAGAATTCCATTTGATTCTAAATATAAATGCTGAGTGAAGAATGCTTTGAGAAGTTAGAGACAATATGCTACTTTTCACAGAAACTATTATCTGTAACTTAGAGGAAATGTAGAAGTAATAACTTTAAATAAGGAGCGCTCTTTTAATGGATTTTAACTTCATTCACATAAGTAAACAAAGACCTCCACCGTCATTACCATATTTAAAGAAAGGAAGACACATGATGACACATAACAGAGAAATTACAAAATCATACCCAACAATGAGTGGAAAACTCCTGATCATTTCATTAATAATCAATCCATATAAAAATACAATAGTATATCCTAGGTACTTCAAAATTCGAACCCCTTTTCTATAATTTTGCCTCTTTTTATACATCATGGAACAATTGGTAACCACCAAAATTGCCAAACTATTTAACTATCTTCCTAACTGTCTAAGGTAAAGGGCCACTACAAAATATTACTTGGAGGGTAAAAGACACCTCATTCTTCATAAGATAACAACAAAGTAAGAAGTGACAGAAATCAGAGTATGATTGGTGATTGTTACTCGTTGTTTGGATCTGTGGCCTAAGTATGTGGTCCTGCTGATGCATCTTTGTTCTACTCTATCATCCATTCCTTACACTTTCTCCATAGTGGTACATTTGACTTTGGTTCTTCCTCTAACTTGTCAAGTGCTATTCTACAAGCTGTAATCCTACCATAAGTAGGTTTGTCAGAAAATAAAGTCTTCACCATCCAAAGAAGTTTAAAATATTTGTTCAGGAAAATCACAATGGTGGCTCCTTTTAACACTGTTGTCCTTTCATGAGTGTTATCAACTTTTCTTTTTTCCTCAGTTAGCAAAATCTCATATGTTTTCCATGGCAGCAAGTGTCCCTGAAGATCCTATCAAGAACGAAGTCCAACCCTAACCCTTTTGTCAAACAATATGTTAAACTTTGAAATTGCTTCCTTTATCTCCTTTATCTTTTTCTTAGTAGTAATCCTGTAGATGTTTTTAACAATCATTTTATTGAAATCAATTGCACATGTTATTCTGTCTGGCATGTCATGCTCCTTCAAATCTACAATAGACTTAGAGTTAATGAAGTTTATCATCTTCTTTGCAAAATTTGATCTATCTAGATCTTTTTGCTTATTTTTAATGACCACCTCCTCCACATCCTGAATTAGTGTTTTTTCTTCAAATATGATCACTAGAATCTCCCAAATACCCTTGATAACATCAATAATTTCATCCCAAAGGATTTATCAGGCTTGAATTAAGGAGATGTTTCCCTTCATTTTCTCCTTTAGCCTTTTGATTTCATCTTCAGCCTTCAGGAGATCTTTCCTGTATTTCTTGGCATTATCTCTTTCCCTTATTGTTTCTTCCTCACTTAAATTCAATAATTTGCAAGTTGTTTCTAACTCTCTTTGAGCTTTCTTCACATCATGCTCAACCATTTTAATCTCAATTCCGAATTGTAGAACCTGTGACGTCGGATCATCTATGTTGGCTGGCACTACCACTATACAAATATGAGTGTCTACCTGTCTTTGTAATTTGTCCAGAGTTTCTTTAAGTAAATAAACTTCTTCAGTCTTCTACAACACATCTTGTAGGAGCTTTTCTTTTTCATTTTCTACTTCAACTATCCCTGCAGCTAAGCGATGCTCACCTTTAGGTAGATTCAACTTCTTTTTCAAATAGCCAATCTCTAATTTAGCATATTGCAACAACTTTTGAATAGCAGGTTGGTCATCAAGATTGACCCCTATTTTAATGATAATCTTCTTTATCTCATCAACTTGAGCATTCAAAGCTCGGGAGTTAGCTTTCTCCAACTTTAGCTATTGATTCACTTTATTTAGCATTTTCTCGGCCTTGGAAGCTGCTACATTTGTCTTATATATATCATTTACAATCAACTACCCAATTTGCGTATGCAGATTGACCTTGTCAAGCATTGGAAGCTTATGAGTGTCAACAGACAAATTTACAGTCTTGAAATTGCTAGAAGATCCCACTGATATTTCTGTACGATGAGAAAAAAGCAATTTTGAGTTGACTCTTCTCCAAATCCACGGCAGATAGCAATCTTGTTTGTTTAGGGGTTACTTGAGACTCAACATGAGCTTCCATATTTAACTTCATCTTTTGATTTTTGTCAACTATTTGAGCAAAAATACTTTGAATTAAAGGAACCTATTCATGAATAAGTTCTCTGGAGGATGGTGAAGCAGGGGCACCTTCTGTCTCTCCTAACTAAATAATTAAACCAGGTTGAGCCAAAGACATTGCATCCTGAAGCTTGATTCTTTTTGTTGCTTTATATTCTTCCTCATCTAAATCAATAATTTCCTCTCTAACCCTCTTGACCCCTTTTCTATTAATGCTAGGGGTTTCAATCTCTGTTCTTTGAGTGCTTTGCAAGCCTCCATTTGCTAATTTTTCTGTTCAGGTCTACTTTCATGTATAAAGGTTGAATAGCCATTCTCCACTCTTCTCTTTGAAATAATTTGGTGAGGGTCATAAGCCCACTCAACCTCCAGTAAAAGACACATATCATTCAATAATCTTTCAACTTACTGGGCAGCTTGCCTGGTATTTACAATGAAGGGTCCCATTGCTTTAGGTAGCTTGAAGAAGAAGCCTTTATTCATAGGGACAAAATGAACTTGATAAAAATTTAAGCTTTTCCTTATAAATTCCAAGGCAAAAAGCTTCATTGGCACAAACTTAGGTAATCTATAAGGCTTGATAGAGGCTCCATAAAGCCTAATCTCTTCATGCTCTTCAAAGATGAACCATTCCCCACATCTCACATCCTTACTCAATTGAAGACACTCTTGAGCTTTAGCAAAGAAAGTTGGGGGTAGGCTTCCATTCAAAATTTTATAAGCCACTGGAAGAAACAAGGAAGTAAACTCAAATAAACTACTATCTCCTAGATCATTCCTTATTAGGTCTGTCCAGAAAAGCACTGATTGCTTCTTTTTATTGATATCAACAACATTTAACCCCAAACCAGAGAAATGTTTAGCATTCTAGTACAAAAATAAATAAGTAATGACTGAAGGAAACTTGAAAGAACCAGTGAGAGGCAAAGTCATAAATTCAGTATTGATGGCATCTACCCAAAATGTTGGGATGTCTAGTACAACCTCAGGCTTCATCATTAAGGATTAAAATCCTAGAAAAAATTTATCTACCAAGTTGGAGTCTTCTTTCCCTAAAATCTTAGCAATTACTTGCAACACATAACTTATATCAACTACAAACATTTCTAAAGAGAAAATATTGCCATCTAAGGAGAATTGGCTAGATTTAGGAGCTAAGAAAGAAGTGACATGAGAAAGCTCCTGAGGAGACATGCTATCATAATAAGAAATTAGGGATTCCTTAGTAAAGGTGGTGTAAGTTCCTAACACAAGGTAATTCAAAGCTTGGTGTATTAACTGTGAAGTTCCTTGAAAAACATTTTCCCTAGACTGATTCATTACAAAACATTTCTTGGGGTACATTGTTGAGGCTAGCCATTGAATAAATTCAGGAAATAAATGAGTTCTAGGAACAAAAGCGGTTAGAACACCTAACCTAACCATTGCCATGAATATAGGAGACTTCTTATGGTTCAGAATGACCTCTTGATATAACGAAAGATGTTTAATTGTATAGAGGGTATCGAAAATATCTCTTTTAACATCCATTAACGGGGTATGACTAACTGATGAGGAACTTACTTGTTGGGCCATGGTGACTGTAGGTGATAGATATTGATGACAATTACTGGAAAGGTTGCTGACTTGTATTCATTGAACTTGTTGCAACACTGCTTAATATTAAAACAAGGCTAAAACAATGGGGTTTTGTTGATCTCTTATATATAAAATAATCAAACGGGGAAACAAAAACTATAATTAATGGAATGACAAGTGAAGTGACGGGGAACAGTGGATGAAGAGGTTGATAATGAATGAGGGTGGCTAATGACGTGAAGGGAATGAGATGGAGTGAAGCGATGAAGGTGGCCCACTATGGGGTAGGGAGTGTATAGGATATTCATCGGGTTTGAACCCCCACAATAATCTTGGGCCATAGATCTGGGTCAACCAGCTTGAAGCCATGGTCAACTGTGGGGGTTGAGCTTGAGTTAAAACTCATACTTGTTGCTCCCCCGTAGAGCACTTTATCTGCCTCCTGATCCCATGCTCACTTATATTTTATGATACCACTCGTACTTTAATATGGGTTGGGGTCCACCTTAAATCGACTTTGAATTCCATCATCAATAAATAATTGCTTTGGACTTTTTGTTCTCTTTTAATTTTTGGAATATAATATCTGATTTTTATTTTTATTCATTTTTTATAAAATTAAAGAATGAATTTTAAATAACAATAGATGCTACAATAGGGCATATTGTAGTAAGTCATATGTTGGTCACAGGTGAGATAGAGATCAAACAGTAGATTTGGTAGATTGTTGGACTTTGGAGAGGAGAAGGGATAGACATAAGTATTATCCTAGTTCTTATTCAGATAGGAACTATGATCATCATCGTCATCATCCGTATAGGAGGAGTGATAGGGGATACTTTCCAAAAGAGTTAAGAAAGTAAAGACACCTACATTTGATGGAGAGATGAAGAAACCATAGGATGCAGAGGCATGTTTTCTTGGCATGAGGAAGTTCTTCAAGTTGTATGATTATTGAGAGAACATGAAATATAGAGTCACTACATTTAGTCGCAAAGGTAAAGTGGACATTTGGTGGGAAGATGTGAAGAATGCCAGGTGTATTCATGAGGAAGACTTGACTTGGAGCGAGTTTGAGCGACTATTCAGGAAGAAGTACATGTCGGAGAGGTACTTTGATGATAAGGAAAAATAATTCTATGAGCTAAAGATGGGATCGATGATAGATGAGGAGTACACTAGAAGGTTCTTGGAGCTACTGAGGTATGTTCCTTATCTCATGGAGCAGAAGGCCAAGATTCAGAGGTTCATTAGTGGATTACTAGTTGCATTCAAAGACAAGATTGAGTTCGATGAGCCTAAATCACTGGAGGAGACCACTGGAAAGCTAAGGCATTGTTATGAACAATTGAATCACAGATCTAAGGCTAAGCCAGACTAGAAAGGTAATGCAAGGAACAAAGGAAAATGGGACAATAAATGAGCAAGAACTTAGGGTACAAATAATAAAGAGAATGTTGCACCATCTAATAAGTTCAATGCATCAAATACAGGACAAGGACATCGATCTGAGGAGTAGAATAAGGAGTGTGTGTGGTGTTGGACTTGTGGAGGAGATCATCGCGGGAGAAATTATACACAATATCAAGGTGGTAGGCCTCATATATATAGTGCGTAGGACACACAGACTATTGGGGATGTTGGTCAGAGTGTGCCTCGTATTTATCCAGCATTGGATAAAAAACAGGCAGACCATCAAGCATCTATCATTGAGACGAATGGTAAGCTTTGTGACCAAGTTATTTATATTTTGATTGACCTTGGATCTAATTATAGCTATGTTATTCTTGGCGTGGTGGATAAGTGTGGTTTGCGTGAGTTACATGCAAAATCTTGGTTAGTACAGTTGGCTATAGGTACAAAGAAGCGAGTTCACCATTGGGTGAGAACTTGTGCATTTGATTTGAATGGTATGCCTACCACAACACATTTGAATGTATTACCATTGGGATCATGCAGTATGTTGTTGGGCATGGATTAGTTGTACCTTCACAGAACCAAGGTAGATTGTTATGACAAAGAAATTAAGTGTGTGGATGAAAATGGGGAACCAAGAGTCTTGCAGGGAAAGAAGAAAACCACATCAGTTAGGATGGTAAAAACTATGCAAATAAAGCACAGTTGCAAGAAAGAGTGTGTGTTATTTGCAGTGCACATTTATAGTGACAAAGGTAAGGCAGTTGAGGATGCAAATATGTTGAGAAAATACCCAGTTTTACAACAATTCAAGGATGTATTTCCTAAGGACATTATATAGTTTCCACCTCATAGGGAAGTAGACTTTTCTATTGAGTTAGTGCTAGGGGTAGCTTCAGCATTAAAAGAACCTTATAGGATGAGCACACCTGAGTTGGTAGAGTTGAAGCTACAATTGAAGGAAATGTTGGACAAGGGATACATTAGGCCAAGTGTATCACCATGGGGTGCACCGATATTGTTTGTGAAGAAGAAATATGGTACTCTCATATTATGCATTGACTACATGTAGTTGAATAAAGTTACCATGAAGAACAGGTATGCGTTTCTGAGGATTGATGACGTGTTCGATCAATGGAAGGGAGAAGTGGTGTTCTCAAATATTGATCTAATATCTAGATATCATTAGGTAAGCATCAAAGATGAGGACATTTATAAGACAACTTTCTAGAACTGGTATGGCCGTTATGCGTTTTTTGTAGTTCCATTCGATTTGAATAATGCTTCAACTACATTTATGTGCTTGATGGATAGTGTGTTGTTCTTATATTTGGGTAATTTTGTTATTGTGTAAATGGATGACATATTGGTATATTCTAAAAATAAGGAAGAACATGTCGAGCATTTAGCGGTAGTGTTGAGGTTGTTGAAAGAGAATCAGTTGTATGCTAATCTCATCAAGAGTAGTTTCTTTCAAATTGAGGTACATTACTTGGGGCATGTTGTCTCCAAGGAGGGAATTATAGTAGATCAAGAAAAGATAAGGGCCATCATGTAGCAGGTAGCTCCTACGAATCTAGATGAATCTATATGAGGTGAGAACTTTTTTGGGGCTGGCGAGCTATTATAGGAGGTTCATCAGGAACTTCTCACATATTTCTTATCCTATCACATCATTGTAGAGGAAAGGTAAGAATTTTGAATGGAAAGAGGAGTGTGAGGCTATTTTTTAGCAGCTCAAGCAGTTGTTGACACATGCACTAGTGTTAAAGATTACAGATCCAGACAAAGAGTTTGTAGTATGCACAACTGCTTGCTAGAAATTACTTGTTGGAGTCCTTATGCAAGATGGATAGGTGGTATGCTGTGAGTTGCAGAAACTGAATGAGGACAAGAAGAACTATCCCACACATCATCTTGAGTTGGCAGTGATTATACATACGTTGAAGACATGAGGACACTATCTTATGGGAAGGAGGTTTACATTGATGAGTGATCATAATGGTTTGTGGTATCTATTTAACCAACCAAATCTGAATGGTAGGCATGCTTGGTGGTTGGCTATGATAAGTGATTTGGAATTTGAGATCATATATATCAAAGTTAAACAAAACAGAGTTACAGATGCTCTTAGTGGGAGAATACAAGTAAATCACTTAGCAACTATGAGATCCTATGTGACAGACTTACAAGATAGAATCTTAGAGGCAAGCCAATAGGATGTTAGATATATGGATATGTTGACATTGTTATGAAACCAGCTCAAGAAAAGATAGAAAAGATAGATCAACGACTTAGAATTCAGCCTCTTCGAGGGGGCAACCTCCTTTACATTACATAAATGAACAATTCTTGGATGATACAAATGACAAAACCTCCTTTCTATATATAGGAGTCTAAGGAGGCACAATATAATCCAGCCGACCTAACAATAATAATATAAAGCCACAA